>JAGFNQ010006608.1:184861-478108 GCA_024364735.1 Boesenbergia rotunda | reverse complement strand
GGTTAGGGTTAGGGTTAGGATATCGTGGGTGATTCCCTGCTACGCCGGCGGCCGTGTTCTGTGATAAACCATGCTAGTGTGATAAACCAGTGGGAGAATTGCTTGGTCAAATACATACTGATGTATGTGGACCAATGTCAACTCTTGCACAAGGAGGCTATAGCTACTTTATTACCTTTATCGATGATCACTCACGATTTGGGTATGTGTTCTTAATAAAACACAAATCTGAAGCTTTTGAGAAATTCAAAGAGTTCAGAAGCAAAGTAGAGAAATAGCTTGGCAAAAGCATTAAGATACTTCGATCCGATCGGGGTGGTGAATACTTAAGTCAAGAGTTTCAAGATTATCTTAGGGATAATGGGATATTGTCTCAATGGACTCTGCCATATACACCACAACATAATGGTGTATCTAAGAGGTGTAACTGAACCTTGATGGACATGGTTAGATCTATGATGAATCAAGCAACTCTTCCAAAATCCTTTTGGGGCTATGCGCTTAAGACAGCTGTTTACTTGCTAAACAGAGTCCCGACCAAGGTGGTCTCTACTACTCCATATGAGACGTGGAATAGTAAGAAACCTCATTTATCTCACCTAAAGATATGAGGTTGTCCTGCTTATGTGAAGCAGACTATATCAGACAAATTGGATGCTAAGTCTGATAAATGTCTATTTATTAGATACCCTAAGGAAATGAAAGGTTACCAATTCTATCATCCCTTGGAACAAAAGGTATTTGTTTCAAGGCATGCTGTATTTCTAGAAAAAGAATTTCTTTTACAAGAAAACAGTGGGAGTAACATTGAACTTGAAGAAGTTCAAGGAACTCTAATAGACATTACAGAGACACCTAGTCTAGACCCACAACCAATAACTCATAATGATGAGCTATCAGTTGAACCTAAAACAACACCACTTCTTCGTAGGTCTGATAGGACACGCAATATTCTAGAGAGATACGGATTTCTCATAAGTGAATTGAACGACGTGTTACTCATTAGCGATGACAAACCTATCAATTATGAAGATGTTCTGAAAAAATTCAGAAAGGGATAAATGACTTGAAGCCATGAAGTCAAAAATGGATTCCATGTACGAAAATCAAGTATGGGACTTGGTTAACCCACCTGAAGGGATTAAGCCCATAGGGTGCAAGTGGGTTTTCAAGAAGAAAACCAACATGGAAGGTAATGTTGTTACTTTTAAGGCTAGATTAGTGGCAAAAGGATATCATTAGAAACAAGGAATTGATTATGATGAAACCTATTCGCCAGTAGCTATGTTTAAATGCTCCTGGCCATAGCAGCTCATTATGATTATGAGATATGACAAATGGATGTGAAAACAGCTTTCCTTAATGGAAACCTGCTTGAGGATGCATACATGATACAACCTGAAGGTTTCATATCGGTTGATAAAACCAAAGTATGCAAGCTTCGACGATCCATATATGGACTAAAGCAAGCATCCAGGAGCTGGAACATCCGTTTTGATGAGACAATCAAAGAGTTTGATTTCTCACAAAATCTTGACGAACCTTGTGTGTACAAGAAGGTTAGTGGGAGTGCAATCGTATTCCTAGTGTTATATGTCGATGACATATTACTTATAGGAAACGATATATCAGTCTTACAGTCAGTTAAAATTTGGTTGTCCAAAACTTTCTCCATGAAAGACCTGCGAGAAGCAACCTATATCCTTGGGATTAGAATCTATAGAGATAGATCAAAACGATTGCTTGGTCTTTCGCAGTCTACATATATAGACCGAGTGCGAAAAAGATTTAGCATGTCAGAATCCAAGAAAGATTACCTTCCCATCAGGCATGGGATCAACCTTTCGAAGTCTATGTGTCCGCGCACAGAAGACGAGAGGATTTGCATGAATAAGATTCTTTATGCATCCGCGATAGGATCTATCATGTATGCTATGTTATGTACTAGGCCCGATGTATCATATGCTCTGAGCGTCACAAGCAGATACCAGTCTGATCCAGGAAATGGATCATTGGGCGGCTGTCAAGACAATCCTCAAGTACTTAAGAAGAACTAAGGATGTGTTCCTAATATATGGAGAAGGTGATATGGTAATACGTGGGTATACAGATGCCAGTTTCCAGACAGATAAGGATAACTCCAAATCTCAGTTTGGATACGTATTTATTTTGAATGGAGGTGCAATAAGTTGGAAGAGTTCCAAGCAAGACACCGTAGCGGATTCTACCACGGAAGCGGAATATATTGCAGCTTCGGAAGCAGCAAAGGAAGCAGTCTGGATCAAGAAGTTTATCTCAGAACTTGGTGTGGTTCCAACCATTGATGAAGCAATACCGGTGTATTGCGACAACAATGGAGCTATTGCACAAGCAAAGGTACCAAGGTCTCATCAGCGATCCAAACATATGCTTCGCCACTATCATCTGATCAGAGAGATTGTAAGTAGGAATGATATACAAATTGAGAAAATTCCCACTGAAAGGAATTTAGTGGATCCTTTAACTAAGACCTTGCCTCAAAGCAAGTTTGAGGGTCATATTAGAGCCTATGGTATTGGATACCATAGCGATTGATATTAGGCCAAGTGGGAGTTTGTTAGTGATATGAGAAAAGTGTCCTAAGGCAATCGCCTTATGATTGTAATCATTTATTTTAATAAATGAATATTCACTATTTGAGTATACATGTTTATGTATTTGATTGAGATCTTAAACTCATTTACTGAATGTCCGCAATACAATTCACAGCATGAGAGAATTTGTGATGAATTCACAACTAGTGATTATCTCTACATGTGCAATTGTGAAGTATTGAAATTGTCCCTAGTCGATGAATTGATAAATACGGACACTATCAATTCTGTTGAGACTAGCATGAGTTATTCTCTTATCAGCTGATTCTCACTGGCTGGTGACATTGGGATGTCCGAAGATAAACATGAATGCTAGTTAAGGGAACTAGTTCATTGGAGTGACTGGCTGTAAAACTTCATATGGTAGTCTACATATAGATATGTCAATGAAGTTCTTACTGCAGCATAAGTGTGATGTTCCTTTGACTTGCGGTGTTCAAGTCATCTTGGTCATAGAGACTTATACTTTGACATCTTAAGCAAGCATCTCCAAGGAGGTGTGGACCCAGGATGATTGGGTGTAAGCCGAAGTGCCCGAAGATGTTTGAACAGCCTACAAAGGATTTACTACTCCTTGCGAGGAGACGTATACCCAAGGCCTATCGTCGGATTGTTACTCGAAGCCTCTGGCCAGAGCATGACATGTTCAGAGTATGAATCTCTTAAATACATGAGAGTAATTAGAATCCGTAGGACGAGAAAACGTTACTTGGGCTAGGTGTGACGTAGTCAGCCTAGTGGGGACTGACACACTTAGACCATGTCCTGAACCAAGTGGGTATAAGATGGTGAAGGGAATGGGGCACGATTCATTATAGCTGCTGAAGGGTTTCAGAATTGTTTTTGAGGTCAACCGTTGATCTTTCGATTAATTGGGGATCATGATGTACTACTAGGTGCCACTCATGATTGTTCTATAATTGGTTAATTATAGACGGCCAACATAAATCGAAAGTCTATTTAGTCACACGCACTACGAGTAATCCGAGGGATTTAAAACGAGTTGAAAATTGAATTTTCCATTCAAGAGAGATTAGGTTTGGTTGAGCCAAACGATAAGTCAAATCTGAATTTTTCAGAGACGCATTGGAAGCGTAAAATGGCTAAGTCTTTTGAAGACTTAATAGATGAATTAAATGAATTTAATTCATTGGGGCATGGCTTGGATAGGCCGGCCAAAGAGGGTCCCCACCCTCTTTGCTTGGCCGGCCACAACAAAGGGAGGGAACCAAATTGTTTGGTTCAATTTATAAAATAAATCAAGTGTGGTTTGTTTTATAAAATTATGGATAATATAAATTTTATAAACCGAGGTTTGGTTTATTATTTTCATGGAAATTAAAATAAACTTTGAATAGTTTATTTTATTTTATAAAATCAATTATGAATTGATTTTCCATGATAAGAAAAATTTATATAATAAATTTCTTGTGAAAATTTATTCCATAAGAAAATGGAGGCATGGTTGATTTTTTATCATAAATTAAATTATGATAAAAGCTTGGCATGATGGAATAAATCATAGAAAAATTTATATGATAAATTTCTTATGAAAAATTTATTTCATAAAAAGGAGACTTGGCGGTTGAGAGGCCACTATATAAAGGAACCAAGGCAAGGCTTGGAAATCAATCCAAGAGATCTACGAATAAGCCCTCTCTCTCTCTCCTTCTCTCCCTCTCCCTTCTCTAGTGCCGCCGGCCCTAGAGGCCCTTGTTGCCATGAGCCACAACCACCACCGGCCTCCTTCTCCGGCGTCCAAGCTCCGACGATCAGCCACCTTTGGCCACCAAGAAGCCGCCGCAAGAAGAAGAGGAAGCGGGCGCAACTCCTTCCTTCTTCCCGGAATCTTGATTCCGTTCTTCGTTTGGTGGTTAGTCTTTCCATCTCTCTCTTGGTATTCTTGTCGTGCCTTTGGAGAATCTAGTAGTTCTTGTCGGCACGAAACTCGTGGCTTTGCGAAGTCATCCCGAAGAAAACTCGGCGTGGACGTAAATAGAGGCGGAGCTTCCAAGGGACGCTACGGTTGGATCTCGTCCCTTCCTTCGAGTTACGCGAGGTAATACGTAAATTAGTTTACGTTTCTGCAAATTTTAAATATATGATTATGTCTACACAACATAAGGTTGCATGCTTAGATGTGTGGTTAAATAATTTGAGAAATTATTTATGCTAAACCTTCCGCTGCACGTAATTAATTTTAAAATTACGAACCTGCATCCATGTCAACATGCACCCGGTCCCAACATTACTAACAACTTTTACAACCCGGTCCAAGAATCTTGACCTTATTCTTGGATCTTAAAAGGGCGTGTACAATAAATCTGGGATAGGATATAAATCAGGATCGACCCAAAAATCCTTTATCTCATTTGTCCACCCACGTGAAAACCGACGAAAAGCGTGGGTCCCGAAAGCTTATCTAACAAAGCAAGTAGGGCAAAACCAATACTATGTTCCCAAGAAGGACATTCATTACGTTGACCCTAAACACCCTACCTATAATTTAGGGGGAGACACCAAATTAGTTGGCACCTCAAAGTCACCCTTTACCCGTCTGGGTACCTAGGACTAGTTTCAAAAGTTAGTCTGACACTTGACCTACTCAGTACTAGGGTAGGGCGAGCTGATAGTATGTTAGGGAAGCTGATCTAATGAGTCAGGTAGGGGAAGGCGTCCTTTATTTGGTCTTCTTAGCCCAGTGGAACTAGCTGAAGCTACCCCGCCACATCCTAGACTAGTTAGACCAAGGAGTTTCAATAGGTAGGTTAAAAGTACAACTTCCTTAAGCGGTTTTGCCTAGAAAGTGGTTGTTGATCGAATAAGGCTTCGGCTAAAGAAGATCTCTGTGCCTCGCCACGGCCTGGAGACCAATTATGGAAGTATACTTTTAAACTGCTTCTTGTCAAACCTGAATCTAACAGAGGTCAGATTAACTTTTATAAAACAAACTCAAACTTATCTCACACAAATCATAGGATCCCTTTGATTGACAACTTAGATCAAGTGAGATGAATAAGGACAACTAAATTCAAAATTCAAAATTTCAAATTCCTTAAGTCCTTTTAAGTTGTTCAAAATTCAAAATTGTCAATTCCTTAAATCTTTTAAATTCCTTAACTTTTTCAAAATTTCAAGTCTTCAAATTTCTTAAGGTTTTTCAAAATTCAATTTCTCTTAAGCGTTTTAAAAATTCAAACTTTTAAACTTCTTAAGTTTTTTTTGGGGGTTCAAATTTCTTAAGTTTCTTTAAATCATTCCTTTAACTCATTCAAAACTTAAACTAAATTCTAAAAAATCTCCTACCTAACTGTAGGAAAACAAGTGGATTATCGACAGTGGGTGCTCCAGACACATGACTGGGGATTCCACCAAGTTTACAAAACTCAAGTACAAAAGTCTAGGGACCGTTGTGTTTGGAAACAACAGTAAACTTAAGGTAATTGACCTAGGTAACATTGAGCTTGAGTCTGATTTTATAATTAAAAATGTCTTACTTGTTGAAAACTTTCCCTTCAATTTACTAAGTATTAGCCAATTGTGTGACACTGGATATAAGGTTAGGTTCTTGTCCAATGAATGTCTGATCAAACACACTGACAACCCAAACATCACACTTAGAGGACATAGACACAATAACATCTATGAAATTAGGTTAACCCGTCCCCTAGCAAATTGTCTTTTAACATATAAGGATGAGACTTGGCTCTGGCATAGGAGACTTTCACACACTCACTTCAGAAAATTACCTAAACTAAATGGTTTAGTTAGAGGCCTACGAAAGTTACCTAACTTTGAGACAACCTTATGTAATGCTTGTCAACAAGGGAAACAAACTAGATCAACTCACAAACTAACTAATCAAACTCAAACTAAATCAATTCTTGAATCAATTCACCTAGACCTATTTGACTCACATGGGGTAAAATCAATTAGTGAGAATCTATACTGTTTAGTAATTATAGATGACTATTCAAGATTCACCTGGGTAAAATTCTTAAAAAATAAAGATGAAACGTTTGATATATTTACTCAATTTTGCAAATTAATAGAAAATGAAAAAGGGGTTAAAATTATAAGACTTAGGAGCGATAACGGTGGGGAATTCAAAAATAAAAAATTTAATCAATTCTGTTTAGAAAATGGCTACCACCATGAATTCTCCTGCCCTAAAACACCTCAACAAAATGGAATTGTAGAAAGAAAAAATAGAACACTACAAGAAGCAACCAGAACAATGCTTAATGAATACAACTTACCTAAATACCTTTGGGCTGAGGCTATCAGTACAACCTGTTATGTACAAAATAGAATAACTATAAATAAAAATCTAGGAAAAATGTCTTTTGAAATCTATTATAACAAACAACCTAATAGTAAGTATTTTAAAGTATTTGGATGTAAAGTGTATATATTAAATACTAGAGAACACTTAGGAAAGTTTACATCTAAGGTTGAGGAAGGTATCTTTGTAGGTTATTTCCTTATCAGTAGAGCCTATCGAGTTTATAACAAAACTACCCTAAGAATTGAAGAAACTACAAATGTAAAATTTGATGAAAAATCTGACCCAAATAACTCTGATCAAACCACCTACCAACCAATTGATTTTGTTAGGTTCAGTACTGACCCAGATGAAAGCCCAATTAAGGACCAAGACCATGATCTGACTGAACCTTCACCTAACCAAACCAGAACCATTCGAGTTAGCTCAGCCCACCCTATTGATCAAATCATAGGTGATCAAGAACTAAGGGTTCAAACTAGGTCAGCCTTTAGAAACCTTAGCCAGATTGCTTTAATTTCCAAAATTGAACCAAAATCAGTAGAAGAGTCTTTACTTGACCCTGATTGGATCATAGCTATGCAAGAGGAGTTAGCCCAATTTGAACGTAGTCAAGTCTGGGATTTAGTACCCTTACCTAAAGACAAAAAGTTTATTGAAACCAAATGGGTCTTTAGGAATAAACTTAACGAACAAAGTGAAACAGTCAGGAATAAGGGTAGGTTAGTAGCTAAAGGGTAGAAAGACTTGATTATGAGGAAACCTATGCCCCTGTAGCTAGACTTGAGTCTATTAGGATGCTTTTAAGTTATGTAGCCCATAAAGGATTCAAATTGTATCAAATGAATGTTAAGTCAGCCTTCCTAAATGGCCTAATTAAGGAAGAGGTTTATGTAGGACAACCCCTTGGTTTTGAAAGCTTAGAACACCCTGACTATGTCTTTAAACTTAAAAAAGCCCTATATGGACTTAAGCAAGCCCGTAGGGCCTGGTATGAAAGACTGTCTAACCACTTAGTATCTAAAGGTTTTAACCAAGGCAAAATTGACCCAACACTATTTGTTAAAACCTTAAAAATTGATATTTTTATAGCCCAAGTATATGTAGATGATATAATATTTGGCTCAACTAACTCAAATTTTTTGCAAGATTTTATAACGATAATGGAAAATGAATTTGAAATGAGTTTAGTAGGCCAATTAACTTTCTTTTTAGGGCTACAAATAAAATAGACTAGTGAAGGTACTTTTGTCTATCAACAAAAATACACTAAAGAACTACTTAAAAAATTTGGAATGGATAGTGCAAAAGAAATTAAAACACCTATGGCTACCAATCAAACTGTAGATAGTGACCCAAATGGCAAAACTGTTGACCTTAAATATTATAGAAGTGCTATAGGCAGCTTACTTTACCTGACTGCAAATCGACCTGACATTCTCTTTGTAGTTATTATGTGTGCTAGGTATCAAATATGTGCTAAAGAGTCACATCTAACCCTAGTTAAAAGAATATTTAGGTACCTTAAAGGGACAGAAAGTTTAGGAATTTGATATCCTAGAACAGCCTAATTTGAACTTATTGGATTTTCTAACTCAGATTATGCTGGCTGTAAATTAGATAGGAAAAGTACCAGTGGTGGATGCCAACTTCTAAGGCCCTCACTAGTTAGTTGGTTCAGTAGAAAACAGCACTGCGTTGCCCTATCCACCACTGAAGCTGAGTACATAGCCATGGGTGAGTGTGTAGCCCAATTACTTTGGATGATGCATACACTAAAAGACATTAACTTAGATTTTAAGAAAGTCAAAATCTTTATAGATAATCTAAGTTCAATTAATCTAACCAAAAACCCAGTCCATCACTCTAGGACCAAACATATAGAAATTAAACATCATTTTGTCAGAGATCATGTTAATAAAGGAGAAATTGAACTTAACCATGTTGAATCTAAGGCTAACCTAGCTAATATATTTACTAAACCACTCCCTGAATCTGAATTTAGTAACTTAAGAAGATTAATAGGAATGTGTGTTATAGACTAGAACTGACCTGATCACACTTACTTCTTTTGAACAATCAGCTCGCATATTCTGTTTGACCATTAGCTTAATTACTTTAATTCTTGGTTTAATTGGCTTAATTTTAGTATTTCAAACTTGCATTTAAAAAAAAAATTTGGTGGACTTAGCCTAAGTTTGACCCCTAAAACTGCATGAACCTATAGATTTTGGTAGTCGCATCTCACAAAACACATTAAGGATAACTTGTTTGTGCTTGCAAAACATAGAACGGTTGTGAGATGCATAGGACTTTGCCTGGACTTCAGAATGCTTAAGTCTATGCATCGCAGTAAGTCTGGGCGTAAAATACCATTACAGTGATCAAGTCAAGTAGTCATGAATTAAAATCTGAGCTAGACATTATTACTTGACTTTGTAGGACCGGTGCCGTCGATAGAGGGGGGGGTGAATATCGATCGTGAAAACTTTCGTGAGACTTTCGTAAAACTGGACTCAGAATATTAGTAGCGCAGCGGAAAACATAAAAATAAAAATAAAAAAGCAATACACAGTGGACACAGCAGGTTTATTTACTTAGTTCCCAACCCCCCAGGGTCAGTACGTCCAAGGCCTATGTACTCGGCGTTGAGTCCACTAATAGTCTCCTTTCTGGAATTTCCGGAGGCGGAGAAACCCGACTTACAATGCAATATTACAAGCAATAATATGGAAAAATAAATACTGTAATTAATTGCAAACCAAACACAAAGTGTGAAGTTCGGCCGATCTGGACCTCCGAAGTGCCACGCACTTCCTCCTGGAGCCTCCCGGTCGCAGAGCCTCGTCTTTAGCACGTTGTCGTCAGTCGGAATGAACAGATTCGAAGTTGGAAAGTGTGTTTGAAGCTGAGGGGTCGAAGCCCCTTATATAGGCCTCCTGGGGGCGCCCCGGTCGCTGGGGGCGCCCCGGAAGACTCGGTCAACTCTTATCCTTGCGCCTACCTCGTCGCTGGTGGTAAGATCGTTGACCAGGGTGCCCCGGATTCTCCGGGCGCCCCTGTGGAGGCTTATCCTGTTCTGGCTTCGAAACAGCAAAACAGCTACTAATCAGGGCGCCACGGACGCTCCGGGCGCCCCGGTTGACACCTGTCACCCTGCTTTACGAAACCTGCCTATTTAGTACCACCTGGGGGCGCCCCGGACACTCCGGGCGCCCCGGACACTCCGGGCGCCCCGGTTGCATGGGGGCGCCCCCCTTGCTGGGGGCGCCCCCCTTAAGGCCTGCAAACCTGGTTTACCTGCTTTGTCTACGTTTCTTGATACCTGCAAGATACACAAACACAAAGCATAGATACATATAATGTTAGCCTTAAGGACTTGGTTCGGACTTCGGATTTGCACGAAACCCTAGGTCGAATCGACGCAAACTCTTACCCCCGAGAAAGCGCCTTTCACCTACTCCTTTCAGGAGGCGGTTGCCGCCCGGTCCTTCGGGTGGACTTTTGCCTAGCCGCCCTTCGCTAGGTCTTGGATACCAAGCATCCCTTCGCTTGGTGCCTAGCAGCCCTTCGCTAGGTCTTGTTTCCCTGACAGCCCTTCGTCAGGTGCCCAGCAGCCCTTCGCTAGGACTTGTTCCCCTGACAACCCTTCGTCAGGTGCCTAGCAGCCCTTCGCTAGGACTTATTTTCCTGACAGCCCTTCGTCAGGTGCCTAGCAGCCCTTCGCTAGGTCTTTTCTTTCTGGCAACCCTTCGCCAGAGCCTAGCAGCCCTTCGCTAGGTCTTTTTCGTTCTGGCAGCCCTTCGCCAGAGCCTAGCAGCCCTTCGCTAGGTCTTAGGGTTTCCATGCCTAGCTTAACTAGGACTTTTCTCAGGCTTAGGTTACTTCTCCTTCGCTCCCCTTTGTCTGTTCAACATATTACTTACTTAAGTACATTGTCAAACATTAAAACACATAAAGGAGAACATCATTGATGCAACTTGCACCAACAATCTCCCCCTTTTTGATGTTTGACAATAACTTAAGTTAGATTGGTTTAAGGGGCTAAATTACTATCCTTGGGATAGAAAAACTAAAAGGTATAGGTTTTGGGAGAGTAAAAAATTTTCTAACTGAAAAAAAATTCTAACTTAAGCTCTCTCTCCCCCTTTGTCATGCATCAAAAAAACTTGCATCAACAATAAAAAACTTTGAATTTTTGTTTTGAAAATACTTAGTGCAATTTTGTTTTTAAAAAAATTGCATAAATTTGAAAAATGCTCTAGGTTTAAAATATAAGTACTTTGAAAAGATGATTTGTAAGGAGTGCAAGTACTTTTAAAAGATTATTTAAATCCCTTTTTGAAAACATATAAGTATATTTTTTGAGAAATTAAGTACTTAACAATACATTTGAAAATATTTTTTTTTTTCAAAATTAAGAATATTGGTTTTGAAAGACATAAGTACTTTTTTTGAAAATATTTTACTTGATTGAGTTTCTTTTCCAGTCTGACACCATCCTAGGAAACCTTGTTGACCACAAGGGCATTTTCTAAGTGTCCTGGAATGTTTTCAAACAAGTAAATATTATTATAAATTTTTAAGAAAAATGATAATATTTCACAAAGTATGTGCTGAAAAACAGTGTGAATTTTGAAGATCTAATATTTTACTTAACTTGGTCTATTTTCCAGTCTGACACTATCCTAGGAAACCTTGTTGACCACAAGGACATTTCCTAAGTGTCTTGGGAATTTTCCAACCTAAGTAACTATTATTTCAAAATCATTTCATAAGTCACACAAATTTTAACAAGTGGTATTTTGAAAAACATAGATTTTTAGTATTTTAAAAGCATGTAATTGAATAATTCTTTTAATTTGACCTCCCCCTAAACTTGACTCAGTCCTGGGAAGCTTGTTGACCACAAGTACTCTTCCTTTGAGTCTTAAGGTTTGATTCAAATCAAAGGAATTTTCTAATAATAAAAAATAGTTTAAGACTTGAAAAAATTTGACTCAGACTCCCCCTAAATCTGACACATCCTAGGAGTCCTTTTTAGATTATGAAGTGGACCTTCCTCTGTGTCTTTAGGGTTTATCAGAATAAAAAAAAAAAGGTAAACATTTGATTTTTGCAATAGGTAAAATCTTTTTCGAAAAGCCATAAGTGATAACGATTAAAGCATGATTTTTGAAAAGATATTTTCAAATAATAGTAATGTTTTTAAAGTGCAGTTTGAAAAATATGAAAAGCACTCCCCCTGCATCAATGCCGTTTGACTCTATCTAAGTGCCCTAAGGAACTTTAGTGCTGTCCTAAGAGGCTTGTGTCTAATTGCGTGAGTCAATCAATTTTTGAAAACAATATACCTTTTTGAAAAATGTGTAATATATATAATCAATCAGACAAGCATGAATTCCATAAAAACATTATTATGTTAAAGCTCTATTTTGAAACATATATTTTTAGGAAAATATTCTAACAATTTTGAAAAACAATTTTGAAAAATATTTTTCAATTCATTAGTCCTTAACATCTCACCCATTTTAGATGTATCAATACAACAAGCATGATTGCCTTATAGGTGTATTGTGAGATGCTTGAATCATTTTCCATTATTAAATCTAAGATTTAATTGAAATTTGTGTTAGATTCGAATTTGACAAAAGATAATTTGAATTTGAATTTCAGAAATTGGCTTCCAGGTCTTGGCGAGGCACTAGGCCTTCTTTGGCCGTAGCCTTATGGGATCATCCACCATTTCCTTGACAAAGCCTTTTAATGAAATTTCATTTTCAAATTAAATTAGGTCATTTTCTGGTCTAACTAGCTTGGGTCTTGGATCGGTAGCTTCGGCTGGTTTCACCAGTCTAAACAGACCAAGTAGACATGATCTTATTAGAGTTGGTTTCCCCAACGTACTATCATCTCACCTCCTCCCAATACTATGTTGCCAAATTTCAATTATCTTTTTCTTATGACCTTTCTAAATTATGCATAAAAATTAAATATGAATGCCATGTCATATATTTTAAAGGAAAATAGCAAATGCATGGCATGACAATTATGCATGAGTCAAACAAGTCAAGACATTTTATTTTTGTTTCTAAGAATGTATCAAATTCTCGATTTGATACATATCGTGTGAACCTGCGAATATGTCAACCCATTTTGACATATTTGATTTTATTGAATTAATTGTTGCGGTTTGGGTAAGGTTTTAGTTTGGTTCAGGTTTAAGTGATTTAAGATTGGATTTAGTTGAATTAAAATTGAGTTAATTTGAATTTAATTGAATTAAAGTTGAGTTAATTTGAATTTAATTGAAAAGTGAATTAATTTGAATTAAAGTGAATTTATTGAATTAATTTGAATTAAGGTGAATTAATTGAATTAATTTGAATTTAATTGAATTTAAGTGGATTAATTTGAATTATTTGAATTTAATTGAATTTAATTGAATTTAAGTGGATTAATTCGAATTATTTGAATTTAATTGAATTTAATCGAATTTAAGTGGATTAATTCGAATTATTTGAATTTAATTGAATTTAATCGAATTTAAGTGGATTAATTCGAATTATTTGAATTTAATTGAATTTAATCGAATTTAAGTGGATTAATTCGAATTATTTGAATTTAATTGAAGTTTAATTGAATTAAATTGATTTAATTGAGGTTTAATTGAATTAAATTGATTTAATTGAAGTTTAATTGAATTAAATTGATTTAATTAAAGTTAATTTGAATTAAATTGATTTAATTGAAGTTTAATTGAATTAAATTAAATAATTAAAGTTAATTAATTAAAGTTTAATTGAATTGATTAGTTTAATTGAATTAATTAAGATTTATTTGAATTAATTAAGATTTATTTGAATTAATTAAGATTTAATTGATTTAATTAAGATTTAATTGATTTAATTAAGATTTAATTGAATTAATTTGATTAATTAAGATTTAATTGAATTAATTTGATTAATTAAGATTTAATTGAATTAATTTGATTAATTAAGGTTTAATTGATTTAATTGAATTAATTAAGATTTAATTGAATTAATTAAGATTTATTTGAATTAATTAAGATTTAATTGATTTAATTAAGATTTATTTGAATTAATTAAGATTTAATTGATTTAATTAAGATTTAATTGAATTAATTAAGATTTAATTGATTTAACTGAATTAATTAAGATTTAACTAAGGTTTAATTAACAGTTGTGGGTTTAAATTCATCATTTTTATTATTTCGAAAATTTCTTCTTCGTTTTTATTTTTCTTTCTGAATTTTTCTATTAATTTTGATTTATTTGATCCTTTGTAATTTTCATTAATTATGGCCCTAATCTTAGAAAATTCCATTTCCTCCTCAAAATCAATATCCTCAAAGTGTGTGGAGTAAAATGGGCCACTAGTTAAGGTTTTATAGTAGTCTTCAGGTTTATCTATAATTAAATTATTATCAAGAATAAAATCATTTTTATCCTCAGAATAATTTTCAATTAAATCATGTTTAACCTCAGAATAATTTTCAATAAAATCATGTTTATCCTCAGAATTATTCTTAAGGTTTTCAAATTCAAATTCGGAGTTATCCTTAGGATTAACTTTTTCTGAATTAAAATTGTCAGTAATATTATCAGAATTGATTTTATCAGAATTATTATCAGAATAATTATCAGAATTAATTTTATTAATTTCTGAATTTATATTTTGAATTAAACAATTAATTTCTGATATTTTAGTCATATCTTTATTTTCTAACTTATCATGCAAGAGGCTAATTTTATTATGCAGTAATTCTAATTTATCAGAAAAATTAACTAAATTATCACAAAATATTGCAGGAAAAATTTTCGGAACATAAATTTTCCGTACCTTCGCCGGACACTTATTTTTGTAGTGTCCGTACTTCACGCATTTGAAGCATTGTACATGTTCCTTGTTCTTCCGGACTCCTAGCGCTGGTACCTCCTTCGCCGCCGGTGGTGTAGACCGAGTCTTACGAGTAGGGCACTGATTTTTATAGTGCCCTCTCTCCCTGCACGTGAAACAAATAATATGCAATTTAAAATTAGACATTAAAAAAAATTGTACCTGATTCACCCCTGGGCTCCCCCTCAACTCCTGGCGTCGTTGCTCCGTCGGCGGTTAGTCCGGTGAAGAGCGGCTCGGCTCTGATACCACTTGTAGGACCGGTGCCGTCGATAGAGGGGGGGTGAATATCGATCGTGAAAACTTTCATGAGACTTTCGTAAAACTGGACTCAGAATATTAGTAGCGTAGCGGAAAACATAAAAATAAAAATAAAAAAGCAATACACAGTGGACACAGCAGGTTTATTTACTTGGTTCCCAACCCCCCAGGGTCAGTACGTCCAAGGCCTATGTACTCGGCGTTGAGTCCACTAATAGTCTCCTTTCCGGAATTTCCGGAGGCGGAGAAACCCGACTTACAGTGCAATATTACAAGCAATAATATGGAAAAATAAATACTGTAATTAATTGCAAACCAAACACAAAGTGTGAAGTTCGGCCGATCTGGACCTCCGAAGTGCCACGCACTTCCTCCTGGAGCCTCCCGATCGTAGAGCCTCGTCTTTAGCGCATTGTCGTCAGTCGGAATGAACAGATTCGAAGTTGGAAAGTGTGTTTGAAGCTGAGGGGTCGAAGCCCCTTATATAGGCCTCCTAGGGGCGCCCCGGTCGCTGGGGGCGCCCCGGAAGACTCGGTCAACTCTTATCCTTGCGCCTACCTCGTCGCTGGTGGTAAGATCATTGACCAAGGTGCCCCGGATTCTCCGGGCGCCCCCGTGGAGGCTTATCCTGTGTTCTGGCTTCGAAACAGCAAAACAGCTACTAATCAGGGCGCCCCGGACGCTCCGGGCGCCCCGGTTGACACTTGTCACCCTGCTTTACGAAACTTGCCTATTTAGTACCACCTGGGGGCGCCCCGGACACTCCGGGCGCCCCCCTTGCTGGGGGCGCCCCCCTTAAGGCCTGCAAACCTGGTTTACTTGCTTTGTCTTCGTTTCTTGATACCTGCAAGATACACAAACACAAAGCATAGATACATATAATGTTAGCCTTAAGGACATGGTTCGGACTTCGGATTTGCACGAAACCCTAGGTTGAACCGACGCAAACTCTTACCCCCGAGAAAGCGCCTTTCACCTACTCCTTTCAGGAGACGGTTGCCGCCCGGTCCTTCGGGTGGACTTTTGCCTAGCCGCCCTTCGCTAGGTCTTGGATACTAAGCATCCCTTCGCTTGGTGCCTAGCAGCCCTTCGCTAGGTCTTGTTTCCCTGACAGCCCTTCGTCAGGTGCCCAGCAGCCCTTCGCTAGGACTTGTTCCCCTGACAACCCTTCGTCAGGTGCCTAGCAGCCCTTCGCTAGGACTTATTTTCCTGACAGCCCTTCGTCAGGTGCCTAGCAGCCCTTCGCTAGGTCTTTTCTTTCTGGCAACCCTTCGCCAGAGCCTAGCAGCCCTTCGCTAGGTCTTTTTCGTTCTGGCAGCCCTTCGCCAGAGCCTAGCAGCCCTTCGCTAGGTCTTAGGGTTTCCATGCCTAGCTTAACTAGGACTTTTCTCAGGCTTAGGTTACTTCTCCTTCGCTCCCCTTTGTCTGTTCAACATATTACTGACTTAAGTACATTGTCAAACATTAAAACACATAAAGGAGAACATCATTGATGCAACTTGCACCAACAGACTTGACTAACCCGTGAACACTACTATCATCTAGATAGTTAGCTAGTAACTAAGGTTAGACACCTAAAAAGGGCTAAAATTCTTACTTGGTTCAAGGGGAGAATGAGTTAAAATCTTTTGCTTTTTGTGCTCTTTCGAATATGTTAGAAAATAAATTATTTTTGAAAATGTTGGTTCACTTATCCTTAAAATCATTGTTCACCTATCCTAAAAATGCGTGCTAAGAATTTTTTTCTTCCCCAAATACTTAAAGTATTTTTTTTGGCTGGCATATTACTTGAATGCATATTTTATTTCTGATGCTTGCGCACATATTATTTCATTGTTTTGATGAATGCCAAAGGGGGAGAGTTTAAGGGTTAAGCTAGAAAATTAAAAATTCCTGATCTTAGAGAATGTCATTTGCATATTCTTTTTTGGACTCATTGCTTTGTCTGGTATTTTCCAACTTTAACCCAGGTTGTCATTGCATCAAAAAGGGAGAGATTGTTGGTGCAATTTGCACTAATAGTTAAACTTAAGTTTTGATGAATGACAAATAGGTTAAAGTTAGGTTTGCTTTTGGTTTTGACCTCTTTACTAAGTGTGCAGGGTTGAAAGACTTAGGACCTGACACTAGGCTGAAGTCCAGGGTGGTTGAGTCCTGGTGGGAAGTCCAGTTGGGTTCGCGAGGCCTGACAACTGGCTGAAGCCCAAGTTGGTTAAAACTTGGCAAAAAGACCAAGGTGGTTGAGCCCTGGCGGGAAGACCTGGTGGGTTAAGAAGTTGAGTAGAGCTGCACGAGGTAAGTAGGTAAGTCACTGGAGGAGCGAACCAGTGAGGATGGGTCCTATTTTAGGACTGTAGGCACGGTCCAACTTAGGCCCATTTTAGTGACCTCGGTTGAGTCCTGGTTAGATCCTTATCCAGGTTTGGACGGGGTCTAATTAACTCTAAAAGCATTCTTATCTTAGTCCATTGCATTAACTCTATTTTACAGGTTTTATTTGATGTGTGAACTAATTAGATTTTGTAGGTAAATTTTACAAAATTATTCCTCATCTAAAGCCTCGGTGGAGGATAAACTCTCATTTAAATTATTCGTATTTCTTATTTTATTTGAGAATAAAATTATAAATTATTCCTCATCTAAAGCCTCGGTAGAGGATAAACTCTCATTTAAATTATTCGTATTTCTTATTTTATATGAGATGATAAAATATTATTCTATACGAGAGTTTAAACTTTAAATTATTTTTTTTAAAATTTAAGTGGAGCAAATGATAGAAACGTTATCTTCTTTGAATTATTCCAAAAAATAGCTTGCTAACTTTATTTAAATTATTTTTTTATTTAAGTGGAGCAAAGGATAGAAACGTTATCTTCTTTGGATTATTCCAAAGAATTGCTTGCTAACTTTATTTAAATTATTTTTTCAATGGAGCATTCTTATTTTAATTTAAGTGGAGCATTCTTATCTTAATTTAAGTGGAGCATTTTTAATTAACTCTAAATTCATTCTTATCATAATTTAATTAGCTATTTTTAAATTATTTAAGAATAGCTTGCTGATGGATAAAGATTGGGTTGAGAAGATCTTGCATCGGATTGAATATTGGCAGCTCGAGGCACTATAAAAAGAAGCAAGCGAGCCCTCTAAAGATATATATTTTTTTAAGTCTGGTTCAAGCTTTGGCGCTCTCTGGCTTCCACGCTCCTCTGCTGCGGTTTGTGCTTTGACTCGACGCTGTCCGACTGCTACCGAAAGATCGTTCCCAACACCCAAGCCGCTTCAGATAATCTTAAGTGTTAGGTAACACATTTTTATTTGTTCTGTCTGCACTGAAATTATTTAAGGGGGAAGTGTAGGGTTGTTACACTTCCGCTTAATCTTGTATTTGAATCGCTCTACTGGGAGTTTATCGGTAGAGAATTTTAGTGGATTGCCCACAGGAAAGGTTCAAGGAGCCTGGGCCTTCGAGTAGGAGTCGCCGAAGGCTCCGAACGAAGTAAAACTCATCGCTTATTTTTTATTATTATTCGCTTTCGTGTTTCGTTTTAGTTCTTCTGCCGCGCACGTTTTTCAAAGCATCGTATGATTTTCTATCGACTTTGATTTTAAAACGAAAGTTTTAAAAGTCACGTGATTCACCCCCCCTCACGTGCATCGGTCCTACAGAGAACACTTCACTAAATCATTCCTAGTCAAGCATTAATATTCAAGGACAATATTAATGCATGCAGACTAACATGTAGGTCAATTGATGACTTGAGCTCACAAGTCATGGATATGTGATATCAAGTTGGCACATGGGTATACATTAGAGAATGTGTACTAAATTGACCCACCATGAGAAAGTTTCATAGATTGTCATATGAGTGTCATAAACTTTCTCATGTGACTATTAGTGTGAATAGTCCTTAGATCTGAAATCACTACGGTTCCCTACATGAGGAGTTATGTACTTTGGTATCGTCAAACGTCACCCATAACAGGGTGGAATATAAAGGCGATCACTGGGTATATAATAAATTATGCGGAGGGATGTGAGTGATGTAGATGAGATATATCCCTCCTATATGACGGGAGTGATATCTATGGGCACCTTGATCTAGTAGGACTGCTAAAATGCATAACCATGCTCAAATGAGTCAATATGAGATATTGAGCTCATTTGTTTGAGTGAGTCTACTTGAGGATCAAGAAACACATAGATTGATCGAGGATGACACAGTCTATGCCTCATTGGTCAATCTAGATATCGAGGATAGAAGAACAAGGTCATACATTGTCATAGTCACGGAGGTTAAGTCGGATCTCGATTTTCTTGTTACTTGGGTAGCAATGATGCATTGCTTGATGTCGCTCATTGCTTATGTGTCTAAAGCAGTTTAGACACATTGCCAACATTACAAGAACCTATTGGGTCGCACACTAAGGACACGATACTTCAGAGATTGATTGATCTTAGTTTGACTAAGATTTGATCTGAATTGGATTGGTTGAGTTAGACTCAAGTGAATCCAATTGGAATATGGGATTAAGATCTAATTTGAGTTAGACTCATTTAGATTGGACTCAACCACATTTGGATGAGGTATTAATTCATTAAAGTGTTTAATGAATTAATAATAAAGGAAGAGGAAAAGATTCTCTTCATTGAATGGAGAGTAGTTGAAGAGTCACATGAGAAGATGTGCTCTTTATTGGCTTTAATGAAGGGAAGCTAAAGGGGCAAAAACTCTTCATATTCATGGGATGAGTATAAAAGAGTTTTCTTATCATTTTGGATGAAGTAAGTCATTTTCCTTCTTCTCTTCCTCCTCATCTCCCTCTTTGGCCGAAACCCACATTTGGGTTCTTGGTGCTTTTGTGAACTACCTCAAGTTGCTAGCACAACTAAGGTAGTTCTTATCCGAAGTTGAGATATCGTGTTCGTGTGGATACACAAAGAGGCACAGACACTTGAACGTGCAAGAGATCCGGTGACACTTGGACGAGCGGGATAAACGCAAGGGCACGCTCCAAATGTATACACTTTGGATAGATCTATTAGATAGATGAATTTTGTACGAGTTTTCTTTCGTATGGATCGCTCGAGGGATCTTGTTTCCGCTGCATTTTTTTTGTTTATGTCGCCGGGAGATCCCAACACCTCCAAGTCCAGGTTCCGACAAGACAAAACAAATAATCCTAAGTCTTAATGATTGGCAGCCAGAGCTGTCTGGTTATGACTTTGGATTTTATATGAAATCCTAGGTCGAACCGACGTCTACTATTCCCTTTCTCGGGGAACGCGTCCTCACCTACTCCACTCTAGAGAAGTTATCTTTTGCCAACTGGGACATTTGGTTGGACTTTTGCTCGGCCTCCGAGAATTCAGAACTCAACGACATTCGACCTCGACCCGTCTCGACTTCTGTCCGCAATCCCAACTCGGCAAAGTCTTCTGCTCGGTCCCCCAGACCAAGTCTTCGTGCTCGGCTTCACTCACAAAGTATTTGTTGCCCGATCCTCGACCAAGACTTTTGCTCGGCCTTAGAGAATCCGGAACTCGACGATATTCTTCCTCGACCAGTCTCGACTCCTGTTCGTAATCCCCGCTTGGCAAAGTCTTCTGCTCGATCCCCCAGACCAAGTCTTCGATACCCAACCCTCGGGCAGGACATCGTGCCTCGATAAGGACTTCTTTTTTAGTCATCTTAATCCTGACAAGACTTCTTTCTGCCAAACATCAAGTCCTGTTTGGCTTAGTTCAAATATGTTTTATTTGTTAGTGACATGAGAGAAGTGTCCTAAGACAATCGCCTTATGATTGTAATCATTTATTTTTTTTAATAAATGAATGTTCACTATTTGAGTATACATGATTATTTGATTAAGATCTTAAGCTCATTTACTGAATGTCAGCAATATAATTCATAGCATGAGAGAATTTGTGATGAATTCACAACAAGTGATTATCTCTACATGTGCAATTGTGAAGTATTGAAATTGTCCCTAGTCGATGAATTGATAAATACGGACACTATCAATTCTGTTGAGACTAGCATGGGTTATTCTCTAATCAGCTGATTCTCACTGGCTGGTGACATGGAGATGTCCGGAGATAAATATGAATGCTAGTTAAGGGAACTAGTTCATTGGAGTGACTGGCTGTAAAACTTCATATGGTAGTCTACATATAGATATGTCAATGAAGTTCTTAGTGCAGCTTAAGTGCGATGTTCCTTTGACTTGCAGTGTTCAAGTCATCTTGGTCATGGAGACTTATACTTTGACATCTTAAGCAAGCATCTCCAAGGAGGTGTAGACCCAGGATGATTGGGTATAAGCCGAAGTGCCCGAAGATGTTTGAACAGCCTCTAAAGGATTCACCACTCCTTGCGAGGAGATGTATACCCGAGGCCTATCGTCGGATTGTTACTCGAATCCTCTGGCCAGAGCATGACATATTCAGAGTATGAATCTCTTAAATACATGAGAGTAATTAGAATCCGTAGGACGAGAAAACGTTACTTTGCCTAGGTGTGACGTAGTCAGCCTAGTGGGGACTGACACACATAGACCATGTCCTGAACCAAGTGGGTATAAGATGGTGAAGGGAATGGGCATGATTCATTATAGCTGCTGAAGGATTTCAGAATCATTTCTGAGATCAACTGTTGATCTTTCAATTAATTGGGGATCATGATGTACTACTAGGTGCCACTCATGATCGTTATATAATTAATTAGTTAATTATGGATGACCAACATAAATTGAAAGCCTATTTGGTCACACGTATAACGAGTAATTCGAAGGATTTAAAACGAGTTGAGAATTGGATTCTTCAATCGTGATAGACTATTTTTGGTAAGTCCAAACAATAGTCAAAACTGAATTTATTTCAGACGCATCGGAAGCATAGAATGACTAAGTCTTTTAAAAACTTAATGGGTGAATTAAATAAGTTTAATTCATTAAGGGATTTGATCCAATTGGGGTTAGATGGGCCGGCCAAGAAGGGGGCCTCCTCTCTTCTTGGCCGGCCACCACCATAAGAGGATAAGGCTATTTTGGTTTGTTTTATAAAATAGACCAAAGGTTGGTTTATTTTATAAAAGGTTATATAAATTTTATATATATAAATTTTTATAATGAACCAATGGTTGGTTTGTTTTATAAATTTTTATATAATGATCCAATGGTTGGTTTGTTTTATAAATTTTATATAATCATGCCAAAAGAAAGAGACCTTGATTATAGATTGATTGAGAAATTATTCCATAATCAAGAAGAAGAAGCTTGATCATGAGAGCCTTGATTATGGATTGATTGAGAAATTATTCCATAATCAAGGAGAGGTTTGCTTGGGTATTAAGAAACCTCTCCCTATATAAAGGACCCAAGGGGTGCCATAGAAGAGGATCGATCCAAGAATTGCTTGGGCTCTCTCCTCTTCTTCTCTCCCTCTCTTTTGGCCGGCCATAGGCCTTCCTTCTTTCTTCTTGCCGTGAGCACAAGAAGAAGCATCAAGGCGACGAAGTTCTTCCTTGCGACGATCTTCCTCTTCGGCCAACCTTAGTGGTGAGTCTTTTGATTTGATTACTCTCTCGGTTTTTGTCGTGTTCACGGAGAATCTAGTAGTTCTCGTGAACATGAAACTCGTGGCTTAGCGAAGTCATCCCGACGATACTTGGCGTGGATACGAATAGAGGTGGAGCTTTCAAGGGACGCTAACGGTTGGATCTCGTCCCTTCTTCCAAGTTACGCAAGGTAATTCGTAGAGTAATTTCCTTTTCTGCAAAAATTTTATATTACAATTATGTGAACACATTGCATGCTTAGGATATGTGTTAGAATAATTTAGGAAATTATTCATATTTTTTTTTCTGCTGCATGTAATTATATAACAATTACAATACGTGTCCGCGTCGGCATGCACCGGTCCCAACAGTGGTATCAGAGCCGGTTAGTGTTCGACATAATCATATAATTATTTTGCGGAAAACTTTGTCATGATCTCAATTTTGGAAAATTTTCCAATTATGGAAATTTCCAATTATGGTAAATTTTAGATTTAAGAATTTCAAAGTTTAAAAATCCTCATGAAATTTCGCAAACTTTTGAAATATCTCTGTTTCTGAAATTTTATGATAATTGTGAAAACTTTCCATTTTTGGAAACTTTCCGATTTTGGAAATTTCCTAATTCTGGGAATTTTCTAATTTTGGAAATACATAAGTTTTCTTTGTAACAGAAACTTACAATAATTCTGAAAACCTTTTAATTTTGGAAACTTTCCATTTATGGAAACTTGTAATTTTGGGCACTTTCTTTTCATGAAAGTCTAGACATTTTATGGAAACATTAATTGACAATTAAATTCAAATTAGTTTTTAAATTATTAACAAAATTCTTTACTTTGGGGAGTGCCTCGGGGAGCCACCCAAATTAAAGTTAGTTGTTATAATTTAATTTCCTATTTTGAATATGAATTGTTAAAATTGATTTGGGTAGGCCTTGGGGAGCCATCCAAATTATTTTATTAACAAGTTCTTTAATTGTCAAGTTTAATTTAGTTATGCCTCGGGGAGCAGGCCAAATTAGATTTACAACAAATTTCTTTTCTTTGGGGAGTGCCTCGGGGAGCCACCCAAAGTAAATAATTTGTTGTAATTAATTATCCATAAATAAAATATATGATCAAATCTTGAAAATTTTTGAGGTGATTCTCAAACGATAATTTCCTTATTTGATTTATGAGGTGATGCTCTTACATATTGTTGTCTCCAAAATTAATTAGGAAAAATTATTTCCTATAGAAT
Source organism: Boesenbergia rotunda (assembly GCA_024364735.1). Classification (NCBI taxonomy): domain Eukaryota; kingdom Viridiplantae; phylum Streptophyta; class Magnoliopsida; order Zingiberales; family Zingiberaceae; genus Boesenbergia; species Boesenbergia rotunda. The sequence continues at coordinate 454,208 of JAGFNQ010006608.1, read as the reverse complement.
TTATTTCCTTAAATAAGATTTTCATGAAAATAATATGTGGTTAAATTAAGGGAATCTGTCTCTTAATTTAATAAGATTTGATTTAGAGAAATCAAAGTCTTAAACATATTATTTCCGAAATTGATTATGACAATTTAGGAAATTGTTTCCCAAAACAATTCCTTGAATAAAGTGTGAAATTAGAATTAGGAAATCCGGTTCCTAATTCAATTAATGAGACTTGATAAATTAAGTCACATACATACTTTATTAAGGAAATCGTTAGAACATGACATAATTATATGTCATGAATGTGCTTAAAAGGAAAAGGATGAGACCCAAAACCCCTTAGAAAATATTAAGGCCAACACCTTCCATTAATATGGTTAGAACCGGAGTTTTGTTTCTCGTTTGGGTTGATGGACACATCCATGCCCGACTTGAACCTCAACATGTTCAAACCATGGAATTAGTTTATGATTAATATAGTTGGAGTCAGAGGTCAATCCTTAGTTTTGGTTGTTGGACACATCCAAGCCTGACTAAACGGTTGAATGAGCTCCAATCATATTAAAACTATTCCTTGATTAATGGGTCAGCCTTAAGCTTGGAGCATCGATTTGTTGTGTCATAGCCAAGGTCGATGTAAAGAGAGGTGCAGTTGGGTGCTATGTATATTGTTGCATACTTGTTAATAAGTTAACAACCCAATGATTTATGCAAACATTCAATTAGTTGATAGCATAATGTGATAGTTACATATGTATAATATGTAATCGGTATAATTACCTACCTTCATAGCTAAGAATAACTTGATGGACTCTAGCCATGGTTGTTCTTATCTATGGTTGGATATCAACCTATTTGGAGATGTTCCTACGATCTCCCGAATTGATGAAAAGGGTTATTCAATTCGAAAAATAAATAGGATTTAATTAATGTATATTGATGCATTCTTTATCATTCTTCTCACATAAGCTCAATTTGTATTTCTAGGATAATCACTTGATCATGTCTTCTCTAAATTTGCGTTCCATTTTGGACACCAATAAGCTGACTGGGCCAAACTTCATGGACTGGCTTCGAAACCTGAGGATAGTCCTCAAGGCAGAAAAGCTTGCTTATGTCCTTGAAGAACAACTTCCCAACCATCCTCCAGAAGATGCAACTCCAGACCAGTTAGTGGCCTATCAGAAACATGTGGCCGATTCTGAACTTGCGAGTTGCATCATGCTGGCCGCTATGGTACCTGAGCTGCAAAAGCAGCATGAGCATATGGATGCTCATACCATCATCTTCCATCTTCATGAGCTGTTTGACGAGCAGGCGAGATCCGAAAGGTTTGAGGTCTCCAGACTCCTCTTCACCTCTAAGATGCAGGAAGTCACTTCTGTCTCATAGTTTGTGTTGAAGATGCTGGGGTACATTGAGTGACTAGGCACACTCGGATTTGCAATGGATCACGAACTAAGTGTTGACTTAATTCTGCATTGTTTGCCCAAGAGTTACTCACAATTTGTGATGAACTATCGGATGAACAAGCTGGAGACTACCATTCCTGAGTTGCTCAACCTGCTGAAGACTGTAGAGCCTTCTGTAAAGCAGGATCAGAAGACGGTACTGTTAGTTGGTTCCTCAAAGAAAGGCTCTAAGAGGAAGCCCAAAGAACAGAATAAGGGAAAGAAGAAAAAGGCCAAAAAGACTGAAAAGGCACCAAAAGGCACTTGCCATCACTGCGGCAAGGAGGGTCACTGGCGAAGAAACTGCAAGGTTTATCTTGAGTCCTTGAAGAAGAAGGCATCCGATGCCCCATCCTCTTCAGGTATCTTCGTTATTGAATGTCACTCTATTTCCTCGTCCACCTGGGTACTTGATACTGGGTGTAGCTCACATATATGTAATGACATACAGGGGCTAAGGAATAGAAGAAGACTCGTCAAGGGAGAAGCGAATTTGCGAGTTGGAAATGGAGCAAAGATTGCTGCTGTTGCCATCGGAACATATTTGCTAAAGCTCCCTACTGGACTTGTCTTAGAATTGGATAATTGTTATTTTGTTCCTTCGTTAATAAAGAACATTGTATCTATTTCATGCTTGAATGAAAAGGGTTATCATTTAACTTTTAGTAACAATTGCTGTTACATAACTTTAAATGGTGTTCTTTATGGGACCGGAACTTTATACAATGGTATCTACACGTTAGATTTATCCGGTGACGTTTTCAATATCGAAGTTAGCAACAAACGTGCTCGAATAGATAATCAAATAGACTCCTATACGTGGCATTGTCGTCTTGGCCATGTAAGTAAGAAACGCATGACCAAATTACACCGATGTGGAATTCTGGAATCATTTGAACCCGGTTCATTTGATACATGCGAATCATGCTTAAAAGGCAAGATGACCAAATTACCCTTTTCCGGAAAAGGTAAACCAGTGGGAGAATTGCTTGGTCTAATACATACTGATGTATGTGGACCAATGTCAACTCTTGCACAAGGAGGTTATAGCTACTTCATTACCTTTATCGATGATCACTCACGATTCGGGTATGTGTTCTTAATGAAACACAAATCTGAAGCTTTTGAGAAATTCAAAGAGTTCAGAAGTGAAGTAGAGAAACAGCTTGGCAAAAGTATTAAGATACTTCGATCCGATCGGGGTGGTGAATACTTGAGTCAAGAGTTTCAAGATTATCTTAGGGACAATGGGATATTGTCTCAATGGACTCCGCCATATACACCACAGCATAATGGTGTATCTGAGAGGCGTAACCGAACCTTGATGGACATGGTTAGATCTATGATGAATCATGCAACTCTTCCAAAATCCTTTTGGGGCTATGCGCTTAAGACAGCTGTTTACTTACTAAACAGAGTCCCGACCAAGGTAGTCTCTACTACTCCATATGAGACGTGGAATAGTAAGAAACCTCATTTAACTCACCTTAAAATATGGGGTTGTCCTGCTTATGTAAAGCGGACTGTATCAGACAAATTGGATGCTAAGTCTGATAAATGTCTATTTATTGGATACCCTAAGGAAACGAAGGGTTACCAATTCTATCATCCCTTGGAACAAAAGGTGTTTGTTTCAAGGCATGCTGTATTTCTGGAAAAAGAATTTCTTTTACAAGAAAACAGTGGGAGTAGCATTGAACTTGAAGAAGTTCAAGAAACTCCAATAGACATTACAGAGACACCTAGTCTAGACCCACAACCAATAACTCATAATGATGAGCTATCAGTTGAACCTAAAACAACACCACTTCTTCGTAGGTCTGATAGGACACGCAATATTCCAGAGAGATACGGATTTCTCATAAGTGAATCGAACGACGTGTTACTCGTTAACAATGACGAACCTATCAGTTATGAAGATGTTCTGATAAATTCAGAAAGGGATAAATGGCTTGAAGCCATGAAGTCGGAAATGGATTCCATGTACGAAAATCAAGTATGGGACTTGGTTAACCCGCCTGAAGGGATTAAGCCCATAGGGTGCAAGTGGGTTTTCAAGAAGAAAACCGACATGGAAGGTAATGTTGTTACCTTTAAGGCTAGATTAGTGGCAAAAGGATATCGTCAGAAACAAGGAATTGATTATGACGAAACCTATTCGCCAGTAGCTATGCTCAAATCCATTCGGATGCTCCTGGCCATAGCAGCTCATTATGATTATGAGATATGACAAATGGATGTGAAAACAGCTTTCCTTAATGGAAACCTGCTTGAGGATGTATACATGATACAACCTGAAGGTTTCACATCGGTTAATAAAACCAAAGTATGCAAGCTTCGACGATCCATATATGGACTAAAGCAAGCATCCAGGAGCTGGAACATCCGTTTTGATGAGACAATCAAAGAGTTTGATTTCTCACAAAATCCTGACGAACCTTGTGTATACAAGAAGGTTAGTGGGAGTGCAGTCGTATTCCTAGTGTTATATGTCGATGACATTTTACTTATAGGAAACGATATATCAGTCTTATAGTCAGTTAAAATTTGGTTGCCCAAATCTTTCTCCATGAAAGACCTGGGAGAAGCAACCTATATCCTTGGGATTAGAATCTATAGAGATAGATCAAAACGGTTGCTTGGTCTTTCGCAGTCTACATATATAGACCGAGTGCTAGAAAGGTTTAGCATGTCAGAATCCAAGAAAGGTTACCTTCCTATCAGGCATGGATCAACCTTTCAAAGTCTATGTGTCCGCGCACAGAAGACGAGAGGATTTGCATGAATAAGATTCCTTATGCATCCGCGATAGGATCTATCATGTATGCTATGTTATGTACTAGGCTCGATGTATCATATGCTCTGAGCGTCACAAGTAGATACCAGTCTGATCCAAGAATGGATCATTGGGCGGCTGTCAAGACAATCCTCAAGTACTTAAGAAGAACTAAGGATGTGTTCCTAATATATGGAGAAGGTGATATGATAATACGTGGATATACAGATGCCAGTTTCCAGACAGATAAGGATGACTCCAAATCTCAGTCCGGATACGTATTTATTTTGAATGGAGGCGCAGTAAGCTGGAAAAGTTCCAAGCAAGACACCGTAGCGGATTCTACCACGGAAGCGGAATATATTGCAGCTTCGGAAGCAGCAAAGGAAGCAGTCTGGATCAAGAAGTTTGTCTCAGAACTTGGTGTGGTTCCAACCATTGATGAAGCAATACCGGTTTACTGCGACAACAATGGAGCTATTGCACAAGCAAAGGAACCAAGGTCTCATCAGCGATCCAAACATGTGCTTCGCCGCTATCATCTGATCAGAGAGATTATAAGTAGGAATGATATATAAATTGAGAAAATTCCCACTGAAGGAATTTAGCGGATCCTTTAACTAAGGCCTTGCCTCAAAGCAAGTTTGAGGGTCATGTTAGAGCCTATTGTATTGGGTACCGGAGCGATTGACATTAGGTCAAGTGGGAGTTTGTTAGTGATATGAGAGAAGTGTCCTAAGACAATTGTCTTATGATTGTAATCATTTATTTTAATAAATGAATATTCACTATTTGAGTATACATGATTATTGATTAAGATCTTAAGCTCATTTACTGAATGCCCGCAATATAATTCACAGCATGAGAGAATTTGTGATGAATTCACAACTAGTGATTATCTCTACATGTGCAATTGTGAAGTATTGAAATTGTCCTAGTCGATGAATTGATAAATACGGACACTATCAATTCTGTTGAGACTAGCATGGGTTATTCTCTAATCAGCTGATTCTCACTGGCTGGTGACATGGAGATGTCCGGAGATAAACATGAATGCTAGTTAAGGGAACTAGTTCATTGGAGTGATGGCTGTAAAAACTTCATTATGGTAGTCTACATATAGATATGTCAGTGAATTCTTAAATACATGAGAGTATTAGAATCCGTAGGACGAGAAAAATGTTACTTGCCTTGTGGTGACGTAGTCAGCCTAGTGGGGACTGACACACATAGACCATGTCCTGAACCAAGTGGGTATAAGATGGTGAAGGGAATGGGGCATGATTCATTATAGCTGCTGAAGGGTTTCAGAATCATTTCTGAGATCAACCGTGATCTTTCAATTAATTGGGATCATGATGTACTACTAGGTGCCACTCATGATCGTTCTATAATTAATTAGTTAATTATGGACGACTAACATAAATTAAAGCTATTTGGTCATACGTATAACGAGTAATTCGAAGATTTAAACGAGTTGAGAATTGGATTCTCCAATCGAGATAGACTATTTTGGTAAGTCCAAACAATAGTCAAAACTAATTTATTTCAGACGCATCGGAAGCATAGAATGACTAAGTCTTTTAAAAACTTAATGGTGAATTAAATAAGTTAAATTCATTAAGGGATTTGATCCAATTGGGTTAGATGGGCCGGCCAAGGAGGGGGCCTCCTCTCTTCTTGTCATGGCCGGCCACCACCATAAGAGATAAGACTATTTTGGTTTGTTTTATAAAATAGACCAAAGGTTGGTTTATTTTATAAAAGGTTATATAAATTTTTTATAAATTTTTATATAATGAACCAATTGTTTGTTTTAATAAATTTATATAATGAACCAATGGTTGGTTTGTTTTATAAATTTTATATAATCATGACTAAAAGAAAGAGAGCTTGATTATGGATTGATTGAGAAATTATTCCATAATAAGAAGAAGAAGCTTGATCATGAGAGCCTTGATTATGGATTGATTGAGAAATTATTCCATAATCAAGAGAGGTTTGCTTGGGAATTAAGAAACCTCTCCCTATATTAGGACCCAAGGGGTGCCATGGAAGATCGATCCAAGAATTGCTTGGGCTCTCCCTCTTCTTCTCTCCCTCTCTCTTGGCCGGCCATAGGCCTTCCTTCTTTCTTCTTGCCGTGAGCACAAGGAGAAGCATCAAGGCGACGAAGTTCTTCCTTGCGACGATCTTCCTCTTCAGCCAACCTTGGTGGTGAGTCTTTCGATTTGATTATTCTCTCGGTTTTCATCGTGTTCACGGAGAATCTAGTAGTTCTCGTAAACATGAAACTCGTGGCTTAGCGAAGTCATCCCGACGATACTCGGCGTGGATACGAATAGAGGCGGAGCTTTCAAGGGACGCTAACGGTTGGATCTCATCCCTTCTTCCAAGTTACGCAAGGTAATTCGTAGAGTAATTTCATTTTCTGCAAAAATTTTATATTACAATTATGTGAACACATTGCATGCTTAGGATATNAGCAAAAATAGAACAAGAAAGATCATATGTTATAATTGTCAAGGAGAAGGACATATAAGAGATGAATATCCTCTTTTGAAGAAAAAGGAAGGAAAGAAGAAAGAAGAAAAGAAGAAAACCAAAGAAAAGGGGAAGAAGGTTCAAAGTTTAAAAGCAACATGGGATGAATCATCGTCATTAGAAGAGGAGGAGCACCATGTGTCCCATTTTGTCTTAATGGGAACTGAAGACATTGCCTCCACATTATCCGAAATTGAAGAAGGAAAGAGTTCAAGTGAAGATGAAGGGAGCTCAAGTGAAGGGGGAGGCTCAACTTCGGAGTCGGACGTCTCGGTAAGTAAGGTATATAATCTACCCACTACCACTTTAGTTAAGATAATTTCTAACACTAATGATGACTTGTTTAAAGCGAAGAAGAAAATCAAATGTTTGAAAAATGAAATTTGCATGCTAAATGAAAAATTAGAATCCATAACAATCGAGGATGATATGCATGTTTCCTCTCCTAGTTTAAATGATTCATGTTTAGAACAAGAAAATAGGGAATTAAGGGAAAAGGTATATAATCTTACTAAAACCCTTAGGAAATTTGAAATTGGCTCAAAAACCCTAGACATAATCATTGAGAGCCAACGGGCATGTTTCAAGAAAGAGGGATTAGGTTTTGGAAAATCTAGCAATGAAAAATCCTATCATTGCCTACTTGCTAGAGGACAATCTAAGGCAAACACCCTAGATAGAAAGTGGATCCCTAAGGAGTACTTAGTCAACTCAATTAGAAAGCATTTCTATTGGGTACCAAAGTCAATCCTTAAAGGTTAAAGGATTTAAGGGTTAGTCAACCATGTTTGTTAAATTTTTAAACTTTTGAAAAATGGTTAACTTAAGATCTCAAGGGGGAGCATTTAGCCAAATAGGAATTCATGATAAAATGGGCTAAATAGGGATTACCTTTAGTACATCTCATAATGACTTGACTTATAATTTTATTTGTGTATATGAGATCTAGGATGATACTCATAATTCACATGTGCTTATAACATTTTGGTGATTATGAATTGTATCACCTTAGTAATAATAGACCAACTATGGAGAAAACAAATATTTAATTAATGGACATCTTGCCCATATATCATAGTTGAACATTTCAAATGTTATAAAAATAATTCTGTGTTTTATTTGCTATGGCATAGATTTGAAAAACACAAGGGTTCAAAACTAAGGCTAGATATTGATACAAAATTAAAGGTTTTCAAAATTTTTGAGTTTTGGTAAATAATTCAAAATATTTTGAGTTTTCATGAAACCATATTTTTCCCTGTTAGAAGATATCGAATGAAATATGTTTGTAAAATTTCATAATTTTTTTAATTTTCTAGAATTTCTTATGCATTTTTGAAATTCAGCTCAAAAGACTGAAATTCGAATAAGAAATGTATCAGTCGACTGATCTTACTGTTTCTTGGCAGAAGGGTAGTTTTGTTGATACCAGTCAACTGGTAACTGACTTAGTCGACTGGTACCTGAATTTTTTGATTTCTGGTTATTTTCAGATTTTAAAACTTTGTCTTCATTTGATACCAAAGGTTAACCTTGTTTGGTACAATCTTTTTTAGGTGTTAAAGAGAGTGAATTGAAGGGTTTAAGTTAGAATTTAAATTTTTTTCTCATGATTGTGCAAAAATTGAAAATCATGTAATAAGGCATAGATTAAGAGGGAGGATGCATGCTTATGCTTCTTAGTATGATATGCTTCTAATTTTCAATTGTTATCTTTGTGCCTAACTTAAACATATTGTCACACATCAAAAAGGGAGAGATTGTTGGTGTAATCGACCCAAGTTTGATCGGGTATATCATGGGTTTTGATGTGTGTGTCAATATGATTAAGTTAGGTTTTTTATATTGGTTTGATGTGTGTTTGAGTCATGCAAGACTTGGTGGAACACACATATGGAAGATTTCATCCTAGTGCTCGGGTCCTTGAGTCGGTGAAGGATGGAGCATCCGAGGGACCATCGGACAAGGAGCAACAGAGTGGTGCCAAGGGAAGCGGACCTTAATGCATACGCGAAGGAAGGCATGGAGATGAGTCGTGGCTCGTATGCATCCGAGGGACGATAGCCAAAGGAAGAGAGCTTCAAAGGACGACTCATGAGAGGTTGAGAGTGAGATTGTAAGTTGGTCAGTCGACTGACAAGGTAAGCAGTCGACTGGCACCGCTGAGAGTGCACTATAGCAATCGACTGGTAAGGGAACCAGTCGACTGATCTTTCTGTAAGGTCGAATAGCATATAGCAGTCGATTAGTCTGGGGACCAGTCGACTGGTCTGTTCAAAATCCAGCCATTAGACTAGTCGTTGGCTGGACACCAGTCGACTAACCCTGGGGGCAATCGACTGGTGTCGGAGCTGAGCTGTTTTGTTACCAGCTCTCTCCTTTATTTAAAGAGGAGCTTGAGACTTGAGAAGGGTTAGTTGTATTGTGTGTAAAACCCTATTGCTCAAGTGCTCAAGCTCCAAGTCTTCTCTCGTCCTCTTAAACCCTAGCTTTCATCTTGTAAAGAGGAAGTGAATTTGTGAGAGGTTGTTCTCCATCGAGAAGGAAAAAAGCTCTAGCCGGAGATTGTCAGGAATTGATCCATCGAAGGATCAAGGGTTCGCCCACCTCAAGGACACGTCATGGAGTAAAAGCAAGCAATCTCCGAACTACGTAAACAGTAAAGCGTTAGCATTGTTTTAATTGATAGTTTTGAGTTTCCGCTCGTGCTAACAATTATAGGAAGAAAGTGAATTGGAAGAAAAGCTATTCACCCCCCCCCCCCCCCCCCCCCTAGCCGGTCCATCGGTCCCAACATAGTTTTGTTAAAGGTCATGCCTCCTTATATCAACATTGTCAAGAACCTGAATGTGTATTCTTTTTCATTGTTTGTTTTCTTTTTTGTCAACCGTTCTCACCTTAACATTGTCATATCATACAACACATTCTAGCATATTAAAAATGAACTCCACCAATGAGGACTAAGTGTGCGTAGAGTGACTCAAATTTGAAAGTGCAAAAGAGAAGTACAGTGTAAGTGGCTACATTTCTTAATTACAGTAAATAAAATTTTGCAAAGCCTGCATGCTAGAACCAAAAAGAATTGTGCAAGTTAGATACAACTTGGGCTTAAAATTTAGTTACAAACATGAAACAAGAACCAAGGAAACAAAAGTTTGATACTGAACTTTGGTTTCGCATGTTACACAATATCAAGTTTCCTTTATAGCCTAGTAAAAAATAAATCATATGGATCCATTCATTGAGCATTTTCCATAGTTTAACACTGGATGACAACTTAACAAAACCTTCCCCCTTTATCCGGGCTTGGGAGTTGGGACCGGCTTAAAATTTAGATAAAAAAATAAATCATATAGTTTCTCAAAATTACAAACAAACTACTGGATCATTCTTGTAAGAAAGGGAAGGTTTAGAAAAAGGAGACTAATGTTTTTCATACATCCATTTATCAAAGAAACAGATAGTACAAAGAGATGGATGTTTCACATTAACAAATACCATGCTTCATACTTATCAGGCAACAGTAAGTGATCATTTAATGTATCAAGTGGATGACATGCATGATTCTTAACTATCACATAGGGGTTAAAATGGATATGAATGAACCATTTCATCTAAAATGTAAAAACAACTACAATTTACAAGTTGCAGATACTGACTGATGTATCATAAACTGCGAGGTAAGAACAAAATCATGATTAAACCATGCAAGATTCCCATGTCCATACAACAATACATGAATCCCAATTAGTGAAGTTAGTTACATGGAAATTATCCTTCATTGAAATTATGAAAGATTGTATCCTTAGTAATATTCAGATCTCTTAAATCACTTTAATAATACCAAACAGGAATCTGCATAGCATTTACTCCATATATTTCTGTTGATGCATGATAAGAAACTTATCCTACTGATCATAGTCTAGAAATATGTAATGTATCCTTTACAGGAAAGGTTATCTATTTAATTACTCATACTGCAAAAGAGCAAAGATGCTAGGAAAGCTATTGACACCGGCATACCCTCTGTGCATAGGCATTCACTAATGCATTATACATAGTCGGAGATGGCTTCATTCCGCCAGCTTTCATGGCCTCCAAGCACTCGATTGCCTCTTGAAACCTCCCCGACTTTCCATATGCATCTACAAGTGTAGTGTATGTCACCACATTAGGCAACAACCCTTGTTTTTCCATCCCTTCAAACATTTCCTTTAACTCCTCCCACCTTCCCTGCTCACCCAATGAATTAAGCATGATGTTGTAGGTTGTTGTGCAAGGTGTGCACCCACTCTCCTGCATCTTTTCAAAAAGAAACATTGCCTTATCATGCCTTCCAGCTTTGCAATGTGCATCAATCAATGTGTTCCATGTAATTTCATCTGGTTTGATCCCATCTAACCTCATTTTATCAAAAGCATCCATTGCATGATGGAGGCAATTATACTTGCCAAACGTGTCAATCATTACATTGTAGAAATGACGGTCAGGATGGATTCCATTACTTCTCATCTCCTTTAAAATGGCAAATGACTTCTGCCAGTCCCCTTTATCCCGGAGGCTCGCAAGAATCCGACTGAACACGTATGAATTGGGCTGAACATCGTTTTCTTCCATCTCCTTAATCAAGATCTTAGCACTCTCCCAACGACCAGCACTCATATATGCATCGATCAGGAGGCTGTACGTGCCTTCATTTGGAGAAACCCCGCAATGTTCCATGTCTTGAAAAATTAGCTCCGCATCCTTCAAAGCTCCAATCTTTACATAACCTTTCAGCAGGGCATTGTATGCCCGGGTGCTAGGCTTAAGCCCAGACGAGTAGAATTCCAAGAACACAGCTTCCGCCTCTGGAACTCGGCCATTGGCCCCAAGAGCGGAGAGGAGAGCGACGATGGCTGATGATTTTGGGGTAAGTCCCTGAGATTGGGTGGCAGCAAGCAATGAAAGAGATCGATCGGGGTCACCAGCGTGAGCAAATGCAGTCACAAAGTCCGATAGGAGACGTGCATCAGGCTCGAGAGCAGTGGATAGAAGATCGAATAGAAGGTTCTCGATGAGGGTGGGGTCAGGCGGGTCCGGCGAGCGTAGGAGAGACTGAAGGATGAGAGTGTAGTTAGGGTGATCCGAAAGGAATCCATGTTGACGGAGGAGGGAAAGCAATTGGAGGGCTTGGCCGGGCCGTCCATTAAGGGCAGAGGCGGAAATCAGAGCATTGAGCGTTAGAGGCGACGGCGCGGCGGAACTGGAGAACTGGAGGGCGAGGTCAAGGCAGCGGTGGCGGCCTAGGGCGTGGATAAGGATAGAATAGAGGAGGTCCGAGGAGAAGCAGAGGCGGTGTCGCTCGAGCCAAGTGACAAGCGCAGCGGCCGAGGGGAGGGTGTCGGAAGAAGAGGCGAGGTTCTTGAGGAGAGCGTGCCACAGGAAGGCGGGGACCGCGCGGTAAGTCTCAGCGAGTCGGAGCTCAAGGGGGTCGAGGCTGATCGGAGGGGATTCCTCATGGGCTGAGCCTCCGAATACAGGCGCAGAGGCAGAAGAGGAAGAGAGAAATTCAAGAAGAGGAGAGAAGTCGTAGCGGCGGGAGTCGAGGGAAGTGAGAATTGAGTGGTAAGAAGCGGCGACCGAGGTTGAGGCGGAGGCAGCGGGGGAGATGGAGGCATGAGAAGCGAAGTGCAGGTGTTGACGGAGTCGGGGATATAGAAAGCGGCCGGCGGCGAGAGGCGGAGGAGGAGGAGGAGGAGGAGGAGGTGCGAGGAGCATAGTGGCGGCCGACGTAGAGGTGTGATTTTTAACGTGTGGTGTGCGAGGGAGGGAAGAGTTAGAGGAGACGATAAAAAGTCTTGTCGGATCGGGTTCGAAAAGTTTGGGTTTTACAATTATCGGGTATGGCCTGAATTGGCCCACGTTATTGGGCCTTGCTAAGCCACCTGATCTGATGTTATTACAAGGCAAATGCGCGTTTATCTTTTTCAAAATAATAAAATAGTATATTCTTCATTACAAGTTTTGACTTTTTTATGTTTAACAATTTTTAAAATTTTCCTAAATGTTATCACTTTAAATTATATTTTCAAAATGTCTGTAAAATTAATTTATCATTTGATTAATTTTATTTTAATTATATTATCTAAGTTAATAAGTATAGGTGTCTTAAATGTCACTTCAAAAAGTCTTTCCGTGGACTATTGAATTGCTCATGCAAATCTCTTCATATGTGACATATATGATATTAATCTTAGGAATTCATATGCGGCAGTTAATGCTTAGTAATAATAACATAGTAGAAGTAGTATAGAGCTGACTTAGGTCATCTTCCAACAAGTATAACGATAAGATCACAACTATAAGATCAATTGCTATTGCTTTTGAATTTTCTGGATATGAAACTGAGGGGTTGGGATTTTATTTTCTAAACCTAATGTAATGAACAAATCCTAGCTAATCAATAATGATGAACCTGCGCCACATGGTCACCCTATAACACAAATATCAACATTAACATAATCAATATGCATAAATGAAACTAAATGAAGTACCATAATCAAACAGGAAAATAAACTAACAATCCAAACCCCTAATCCACAACCAAAACAAGTGACTACCCCAACTGTCACACTGGGGCCCGAAGCTCGAACCACCAGCTCCAGTGGACAACAATGAAGATGTTGGTGGCACTCACATCGACAACAACAATAATACTAATCTTCCGCCGAAGAGCCACTTCGATGGAAGTTGACCGGAAGAGATGAAGGGATATCTATCTCTGTCGATTTGTACTTTTATCCACGCGAACCATAGTGAACTTGGCCAGATCAGATGAAACCAGAATCGAGAACAACACGGTGGGAAACTCGCTCGCAAACCATGCTGATGAGATGGAGATGGAACCACTACCGTTGTTGCTTCTTGCTGCCCTACCAATGCAACCACTCTGACAGGAGTTCCAGGGGGCATCGGAAGAGGGGAAACAGATAGGCGAACAATGTTGATGAGATGAAGATGATCGAAACTCACCACCGCTGCTGCTCCTACCAATGCCACCACTCTGGTAGGAGTTCATGGGACCTTCAGAAGGGGATGAAAATGCCGGAGAACCACTCCAGCGAGTTAAGCTTGATCAAAGTGTCATCGCCACCGCTCACAATTGCTATCAAGGATGCCACTGTCGTTGCCTCTTGAATTTGCATGGGAAGATAGGGAAGAGGAAGGAGAGGTCGACCGACAGTTGTGAAGAGGTAGACCCGACCACGGTTCGAAATTGACGGTTCGACGGTTCGGAACCGCCGGTTCGACGGTTCGGAACCGCCGGTTCGACGGTTCGTGGGAGGTCGACCCTTAACCTTAACCGCCCAAGACGGTTACGGTTCACGGTTTGGAACCGTCGGTTCACGGTCCGGTTCACGGTTCGCCACGGTTCAAGATTATTATATTAAAAAAATAAATATTAAATATTAAATTAAAAAAATAAATTTTATTAAAAAAGGGCTTGCACTTATATAAGTTGCTTACGTATCCCCTTAGGGTATAGGGGAATCAAAGTCCACGTAGTTCTTTTACATTTTTACATTTCTCACTCACTTGCATTTCCTCCCGTTCCCGTTGTATTTAATTTGTTCCTTCGGTATCAAATTCTTCGGCTTCGTCTTCTGAAAGTTGCATTCCTTGGATTTGCTTCTCGGCTCTGGTCCAATCATCAAGTAATGCTTGAGCTTCCAATGAGTCGGGAGACATGGTTGATCGTCGTTCATCTAATATGTTGTTGTCGGCACTGAACGTCTGCTCCACAGCAACAGTCGACACTGGAGAAGCTAAAATTTCTTTTGCGATCACGGAGAGAACGGGAAAGCTTTGAGCCTTCTGTGACCACCACTTCAAGATATCGAAGTCTTCACTATCTGCTTCATTAAAATCAAAAGAAGTCGTAAAATAATTCTCAAGTTCCTGTGTGGAACTTGAGGATCCTCGTGGACGTTTCGTCCGTTCTTTTAATAAAAGTTGGGCTTTTGTAAGTTTTAAATTAGTAGTAGTAGGTTGTTGTGTTTCAGAAATATTAGTTTGTGTTTCATATTTAACATAATATTGATTATAAAGATCATATAAATAATTTTTAATATTATATACAATATTAGCTGGATCCGGAGAGGAAGAATCCTTAATAGGAATTAATGCGTCATAATATAACGTTAACATTTCTTGTAAAACTTCTAATTTAAATCTAGGATCTAAAGCAAATACAATTAAATAAATTTCAAGAATTAAATAAAAATATTTTTCTCATTTAGTTTTCATAGTTATTATATATAAAGTTAAAGCTTCATCATTTACATGTTCATTTAATATTAATACTATACTACATAAATTTACTAAAATTAAATGAGCAGTAGGATAATAAACACCAGAATGTTGTTCAGTTGCATCATTAAAAACTTTTAAAATTTCACAAATACTACTACAAATATACCATTGTTGTGAAAATAAATATATATTAGTATTACTATTTTGTGCAAAAAATAAACATAATAAATTTTTATATTGAAAAGAATCTTGTAATAATTGATATGTTGAATTCCAACGTGTTGGAACATTACGTGAAAATTTTTTTGGTCGCATTCCATTAACTTTACAAAATCTACCCCATTGTTTCATCATAGATGGATGAGACCATAAGTATGAAATTGCGGTTCTAATTGGTTGAATATAATTTTGTAAAATTTTTAATCCATCTTGAACACATAAATTTAAAATATGGCATACACAACGAATATGAAAAAATAAACCACCAATGACAGGTTGACAAATAAATTTTAATTCATCTATTGAAGCGGTATTAGAACTAACATTGTCTAATGATATTGAAACTATTTGATGAGTCAATCCATATTCTTCTAAAACTATGTGTAATAATTGTGCAATGTTATAAGCAGTGTGTGATTCATCAAAAACTCTATAAGCTAATAATCTCTTTTGAAGGATCCAAGAGTTATCAATCCAATGGCATATTATACCCATATAAGAATGAGTTTGCCAATGATCACTCCAAATATCGGAACATAAAGAAACTTTATTATTTAATTTACTAAATTCTTCAATTAAATTTTTTTTCTTGTTTTACTAATCTTTTAATTGTACGAGTTAGTGTAGTCCTAGGTACACGTTTAGCAGCAGGATTAAGAGATTCTTTACACAAATCTTCAAATATGCATTTAGATCCAAAACTAAAAGAAAGATGTTCTACGGAAACAAATTTAGCTAATGATTCTCTTAATTTATTATTTGAATATAAAAATAAACCAGAATCAGTACTACTACCGCTAGAAAATTTAGATAATTGTGTTTGAGAGCGGTCAAGCCCATATTCCGTCGGGTGCTTCGTTTCTACATGTCGTTTCAACGACCCATAGCCGCCGCCGGCTTGGAATTTGTAGGAAGCATTACAATGCTTGCATTTTGCACGCATTTCTCTCGACGGAAGTGTGACCTTCTCAAAATGTTCAATGAAAATAGACGATTTTAAAGGAGGATTTTTCCGAACCTTAGAAGTAATCGCATCGGTACTTCCTTGCGTTTCGGGGATCGGAGGGCATTGGGGCTGAGCCTCGGTCTCATCATCGGTGGATTGAATTTGAAGGTTGGGATCCTCGTATGCAATTTCTTTTCCCCTCCGAGATCGAGATGATGAAGCTCCGTGACCTCCTTCCATTATCGTCGATGAAGAACGTGGAGAGAAGTTGAGAGTTAGAGAGTTGAGAATGAGAGATTGAGAGAAGGGAAGTTGTGTTGTGAGTGAAAATGATGAAATAAGCTCCCTATTTATAGAGTTCGGATCATAACGGTCATTAAATCATATCCATTGATCAAAAAACGGTCAAATGATCTCATCCATCCAAAAAAAAATACAAAAAGTCTCCAACGGCACTGAATCGGCGGTTCAGTGCCGTTGGAACCGGCGGTTCAGTGCCATTGGAACCGGCGGTTCACGGTTCTGGGGGGCTGGAACCGGAACCAGCCCGACATCCTGCCAGGCCGGTTCCGGTTCGGCCCAACGAACCGGGTCAACGGGCCACCCGGCCCGTTGACTCGGGCCGGTTCCGGGCCGGGTCCGGGCTGGACCCGACCCGGGGTCGGGTCTATGAAGAGGAGGTCGCCAGTCGCCAGTCGGTGGTGATGGAGAAGAAGAAGAAGGGGAGGCAGCGCCAGCTCGCCTACGACAAATCAAGATTTTGTTCTATTCATGAGTTTGTTCGCTTGAAGAGAAGAGGAGAAATGGGGTGGCCGATCATGGCCATCCATTTGCGTGAGAAATTAATCCTAGCCATTTGATTTAAGTGATAAAGGAGATATTGATATGAGCCATCCTTTTGGTTGAGGAATGAGAGATAAAGATCTGACTGTTTAATTTAAAGGGGATCTACATCTTGTTAGGACCGGTAGGAGAGCTAAGAGTGATTAACTCTGATTTCTGCTTGTTGTAGATTTGTTGCCGTGGAAAAACTTGAGCAATGATAACGCATTCTTCTTTACTTGGTATCCACCTCTTTGAGAAGACTAATCCAAGGATTCACTCTTCTTCACTCTTACATCTACTATGAAAGTCTCCTTCATAGAGGTGGAGAAGCCTCGTATAAGCTCACAAAGAAATGCACAAGAGAACAAACAAATACAAATGAAAAATCTTACAAGATTTACAACAATGAGATCTTGCTTATCTCGCTTTCTTATGATCGATTGTTATTGTTTTTAAATTTTCTAGATATGAAACCGAGGGTTAGGATTTTGTTCTCTAAACCTAATGTAATCAATAAATCCTAGCTAACCAACAATGATGAACTTGTACCATATTGTCACCTTACGACACAAGTATCAACATCAACAGAATCAACATGCATAAATGAAACTAAATGAAGTGCAAAACTAAACAATCAAACATGCACATAATCAAACAGGAAAATAAACTAACAATCCAAACCCTTGATCCACAACCAAACCAAGTGACTACCCTGCCGTCACAGGGGGTCCCAAAGCTCGAACCACTAGCTCTAGTAGACAATAGTGAAGATGTCGGTGGCGCTCATGTTAATGATAACAATAATATGAATAATCCGCCGAAAAACCACTCTGATAGAAGTTGTTCGGAAGAGATGAAGGGTTATCTGTATTCATCGTTCTATGCTTCTCGCCACATGAACCATAGTGAACTTGGCCAAATTGGATGAAACGAGAATCAAGAACAACACTATGGGAGACTCACCAGCGAACCACGCCAGTGAGATGGAGAGGGAACCACTGCCATCGCTGCCCTACCAATGCAACTATTAGGATTGCAAGGTTGTAAACAAAGTCCCACATTGAAAACATATGAGAAATATCATGGACATATAAAGGAAAGATATCTCTAATTGGTATGAGGTCTTTTGGGTAAAGCCCAAGAGTAAAACTATGAGAGCATGAGCCCAAAGTGGACAATATCATACCATTATAGAGATATCTAAATTTCTTTTGGTCCTAACAATTGGTATCAAAACTAGGTCGTTCTTCACCGGACTAACCGCCAGAAGAAGCACGAGCCAGCGCTATGATCCTGATCGAACCATGTGGGTGGACACTTAAACGAAGTAGTGGAGGCCCTAAGTAGGTCGAGAGTGACCCAATGCTCGAGGGGAAACCCGAACTATGAGAATAATGGTGGTTCTTCATTTGAGAGGGGATTGTTGGGTTGCAAGGGATGCAAACAGAGTCTAATTGAAAACTCATAAAAAGGATCATGGACTTATAAGAGAAAAATAGTATATAAAATAAGTGCATGTATGATAGGCAGTGTTGTCCGATCCTAACTTTAGATTTTAACTAAAATCCTAGGTCAGACCAACGCTACTGTTCCCTCTTTCGGGGAATGCGTCCTCATCTACTCCACTCTGGAGAAGTTACCTGTTGTCAACCGGCACCTCCGGTTGGACTTTTGCTCGGCCTCTGAATATTCTGGATCTCGAAATGTCCTTACCTCAACCCATCCCTACTTCTATCCATTGGCCTTGCTTGGCTAAGACTCCGGCCCGATCTTCTAGATCAGGTCTTCGGTGCCCGACCCTCGGTCAGGTCTTTGTGCATAATCTTCCGAACTAGGTCTTTGTGCCCAACCCTCGGTCAGATCTTCATGCCCAATCCTCAACTAGGTCTTCGGTGCCCAACCCTCGGTCAAGTCTTCTACCCAGTCCTCGACTAAGACTTCTTGCTCAACCCTGCAGGTCAAGACTTCGTGCCCAGGTAAACTAGGACTTTCCTGCACACTTAGTGAAACACATTAGATTCAAAAGAATACTTAACTTTGAACCCTTTGTCATTATCAAAACCAAGTTCGATCTGGTGCTTCCGACACCAACACTTTCTTGCAACTTCTTTCTTTAATGGAGTTGCAATTGCAAGTAATCCTTCTAGCGTTAACCATCACAAAGACTTGGCTTAGAGTTCCCACAGATAATGCCAATTTGTTCTAGCCAAAATATCATGGATAGTCAAGTCGCTAGTCAATGAACTTGATGATGTACATGCGATTTCGGAGGTTGTCAATCAATGAGATAAAAGGACCTGAGGTACACTCAAATAGAGAGTTAGATTAGCTGAGGGATGGATCCTTAGGCCACTCTGATGCTCAAGTTAGAGAGTTTTTCTGGAGGTGGTAAGTCGAAGAAGGAAGATAGAGAAAAGAGGTAGAATGTGTTGGTGTAGGAAGCACCTAAGTCAAACCTAGGTTTTGATAATGGCAAAGAGTTAAGATGCTATTGTTGTCTAACATGTTCACTGAGTGTGCAGGAAGAAACCCTAGGTACACTAGGCAAGAAGTCCAGACAAAGGGCTAGGCAAAGAAGTCCTGGTCAAGGACTGGGTAAGAAGACCTGACCGGAAGTTGGGCAAAGAAGTCCTGGTCGAGGATTGGGCACGAAGTCCTGGTGCTGGGCACCGAAGACCTGACCGGAAGTTGGGCACGAAGACCTGGTCAGAGGGATTGGGCAAAAGTCCAACCAGAGGAGTCGGTTGGCAAAAGGTAAACTCTCCTGAGAGGAGTAGGTGAGGACGCGTTCCCCATCGAGGGAACAGTAGGCGTCGGTTCGACCTAGGGCTCTATTTAGGAGACCCGAAGTCAAAACCAAGACAGCTACGGCTGTAATTATTACTTACTAGGTTTTTGGGACTAACCTTAGTTGCAGGGTCGAAGGACTGATCGTCTGCAAGTGAAGGTTCTTCACTGGGCCTAGGCGCCCGAATGAAGTCAGGCGCCCGAATGGGCTCAGGCGCTCGTAAGGAAACAGGCACCCAAGAGTGAAGGCAAATCCCAAATCATAGCTGCGAAGCTACTGAACCAAGGCGGATCAGGCGCCCGTGAGATCACGGGCGCCCCCATCAGCTCAAGCGCCCAAGTGAGGAAGATAAGCGATGACCGAGCCCGCGGATAAGGATTTGCAGATCGGAGGGGCACGTGTCAGGCGCCCCCAACCCATCAAGCGCCCGATAGAGCACTATAAAAGGGGCTCGACCCCAAGGCTTCAACAACACAATTTTTGGGGCGGGATCCTCTGGTCCCAAAATCCCTGGTCCATCCCTGGTCCACACTAAAATTACGGTTGGATCGTGATTGCGATCCGGCCGCAATTTGTTTCAATCCCCTCTAGGGTTCACCTTGCCCCTCAGGTTAAAGTTTGGGTTCGGGCGGATGGCCGGAGGCCACCCGACGGCCTAAACCCTAAATCTAAAACCCTAAACCATAAATCCTAAATCCGAATTTAGGGTTTAGGCCGTCGGGTGGCCTCCGGCCACCCACCCGAACCCAAACTATAACCTGAGGGGCAGGTGAACCCTAGAGGGGATTGAAACAAATTACGGCCGGATCGTAATCACGATCCGACCGCAATTTTAGTGTGGACCAGGGATGGATCAGAGATTTTGGGACCAGAGGATCCCGCTCCCTTTTTTTTTCTTTTTTTTTTCTAAAGCGGTGTTACGCTAACATACGTAGGAGCATGTGAACATCGTAATGCAGCGGAATAAGTTAAACTTACACATACATGCACCTAGCTATCCTTCCTAACATAGTGACATGGGAACTTAGCATTATCAACATCGTACTTATCATCATGTCATGAAGTCACATAAGCCATCCATTAGGCATATAAGTAGCAAACATAAAGTTTTAGCATAAGACTTGTAAATATATCTATTTTTCTTGGCCAAGTCACTACCACACACACGTTCCTGCCCCTCCTGCTGCTTCCTCATCATCCTCCTGCTTGATCTGCGGTATAAGAAAAATAAGACTATAAGCACATAGGCTTAGTAAGACCCTTTCCTACTCACTAAAGCCATTCATCAAATTAATCATAAGAACACGAAACATGAACACAACTTGGTGCTTTACATAGGACATAAGCATCTAAAATCACTTAGCATGACATAGTTCTTGCATAGTACATGAACATAAAATACACTTAACATAGCATGAGACATGGCATAAACATAAATATAAATATACTTAACATGGCATGATACATGGCATAAGCATAAATATAAATATACTTAACATGGCATGATACATGGCATAAGCATAAATATAAATATACTTAACATGGCATGATACATGGCATAAACATAAACATAAATATACTTAACATGGCATGATACATGACATAAACATAAACATAAATATACTTAACATGGCATGATACATGGCATAAACATAAACATAGATGTACTTAACATGACATGATTTCTAACATAGCATATGGGCATCTTCTTAACATAAACATAAATATAAGACGCTTACTACCATGCATAATTCTCAACATGAAACATAAGCATAAAACATTACTATCCTGGCATAATGCATAACATGAATGAATGCATGAGTCAAATGCATATACATAAAGATGCTTAACTTTAAAAATCATATTTTTAAATACTTAAACATAATCATCACATTATTGGGGTCCCCGGCTTGTACCACATACATACATCATGTGCGCGCATCCCTAAGTAAATACGAGGTAGCTAGTCTAGACATACTAGGATAAGGACAGCTACGGTAGTCCCAGAACCGTGGACAGCATAGTCGGTAGTCCAGAACCGGGGCGTTCTTAAGGTGCCCATCCCTGTTGGACAGCTTCGGTAGTCCCAGAACCGTGGACAACATAGTCGGTAGTCCAGAACCGGGGCGTTCTTAAGGTGCCCATCCCTTGGACCCTTACTTCGGTTCGGTACAAGCCCATTCATAAAGTAAAATAACTTTACATACTTTATCATTCATAAGACATTCATAGCATACTTAGACATAACATAGCTTTATTACATGAAGCATGACATAAAGCATACTTGACCTTTCATTGTTCATACTTAATGCTTAGCATCATTATGCCTTAAAGGCATAAGCATTATCTTCATTCATAAAACATGGCATGCTTACATAAAACATCATTCTTGTTCATAGTGCTTGCATTAACTTCATTCATAAAACATGATATGCTTACATAAAACATCATTCTTGTTCCTTGCGCTTGCATGATCATGACATATAAGGTAAGCATTTCATTATATTCATAGAACATGACATGTGTACTTAGACCATCATCCCATTCCATGGAGCTTGCATGATCATGATACGTAAGGTAAGCATTGCATTTCGTACATAAACATAGTATCTATTACAAGCATGCATAGGTAGGACTTCTATAAATATGCTACAGACTATCTAAGTGCATGGCATAGAACATAAGACATTCATGAATAAACCCTATTAAGCATGACATCTAACATAAACATACCAACATAAAAACTAGTACTTAAGGATAGGGCATGCTTGAACCTTTATATACACATCATAATAAGCCATAAACCATCATTCTTAAAACCCTAACTCCACCTAAACCCCATTTACATGGCTTGGCCGAAACTTGTAAGGTTGCAAGGCCTTGTGAAAATTCACATAAATCTCCTTCAACCTCCCCTTGTATCATGAGGATACACAAGGTACATACTTGAAGGGTTAGGTCCAATCCTAACCATGGAATCATGGTGAAGGTCCCAAACCCTAAAGGGTCTTAGGGTACCCTAAAATTTCCCAAAATTATAATTTATTCTATATTCATCATGAGAACACATTAGAAAGCATGAGTGAGGTTGTTAACATCACCTTGGACCCAAAACCTATGGTGGCCGAAAGATTAGGATTAGGGTTCATGGTTTCTTTTCAACATAAAATCCCAAACAAAACTTTTATATCATGATAACTTCAAGGAGAACTATTATACCATAGGTGAGGGAGTCTTACCTTAGACTATCTTGGTTATAAACCTTAGATTTTGGGAGAAGGATGAAGACCTTGTTGCCTTTTGACCACCTCTAGCCTTTGTAACCTTGAACAAAAACCTTGGATCTTGAAGAAGATGCCTTCTTGGGAACTTTTCCCAAGGGAAAACCCTCCTATGGGGTTCGGCTAGAAGGATGAAGAAGGAGAAGGGGAGAGGCTTGGTGGATGAAGAGAAGAGAAATAACTCTTAAGTGTTAAGTTATCTCTCATTTATACACAATGAAGAGGGGCAAGTGAAGAGATATGGTGCCTCCTCTCATGGTGACTCTTCACTTCCTTTATCCTTAACAAAAATTTACTTCATTCCCTCATACCACTCCCTTGCTAGGTGAATTGGTTAGTGCATGCATGGTGGTACAAGACGTCCAAGGTTCAATCCTTGGTGCATGCACTTTATTTTATTTTTATTTTTTTATATTATTTCGAAAATTCCCTTAAAACTCACCCATAATCATGCTAATATTCCTCCTTAAACCCATTTATATTTATATTAAATTTTACCTAAAATCTACCTATAACCATGGTACTAAAAAGCCCATATAAGGCCCATTAGTACTTAGTTTCTCAATTTAAATGAGAAAATCATGGATTTCTAGGCTAAGGTTCTACTAATATCTCTAGGTCCCTCGGAAAATTATCTAGACATGATCAATATTTTAAAGAAAATATTAAAAAAAAATTTGGGTCGTAACAATCCCCCATACCTCGTGAAAGTTCGTCCTCGAACTTAGAATAACTCCGGGTACTTGCACCTCATCTTGTCCTCGCGTTCCCAGGTAGCTTCCTCGAATCGTTGACTTTGCCATAAGATCTTGACTAAGGGCACCTCTTTACTCCTCAGCTTCTTGACTTCACGATCCAAGATCTGGATCGGTCTGCTTTCATAACTTAGGTCCTCTTGAACTTGTACTGTCTGTGGCTCGATCACTTGATCCATAGGTGGGATACACTTTTTAAGCATTGACACGTGGAACACGTTATGGATAGCCGACATCTCTGGAGGCAGCTCTAGCTCATATGACACCTTACCGACTCTTTTCAGAATCAGGTACGGCCCCACATAACGCGGACTTAGTTTTCCTTTCCTCCCAAATCATGTCACCCCTTTCATAGGAGCCACTTTGAGGAACACCAAATCTCCAATATTAAATTCTAGTGGTCTACGTCGGACATCTGCATAACTCTTCTGTCGGCTCTGAACAGCTTCTATCCGTTGTCGAATATTCTGTATAGCTCGGGCGGTGCTGTCGATGACATCCGTTGTGAGCCCCATTTCCTTCTTTTCACCACCTTCGTACCAATAGATCGGAGACCTACATCTCCTCCCGTACAAAGCTTCATAAGGTGCCATTCCGATAGTAGCTTGGTAGCTATTGTTGTAAGCGAATTCCGCTAAACATAGATATCGACACCAGCTCCCTTTAAAATCCAAGGCACAAGCCCGCAACATGTCCTCTAGTACTTGATTCACTCGTTCGGTTTGCCCGTCGGTCTGAGGGTGAAAGGCGGTGCTAAATCGTAATTTAGTGCCGAGAGACTTCTGAACACACTCCCAAAAATGCGAAGTAAAGCGACCATCCCTATCTGAGATGATGGTCTTGGGAACTCCATGAAGTCTGATTATCTCCTTAACATATAATTGAGCCAGTTGCTCAATTGAATAAGTCATCTTGATTGCCAGGAAGTGAGCAGACTTCGTCATCCTGTCCACAATTACCCAAATCGTATCATATCCATTCGTAGTCCTGGGAAGTCCTGAAACAAAGTCCATAGAGATGTCTTCCCACTTCCACTCCGGAATCGCGAGTGGCTGCAGAACTCCTCCGGGTCGCTGGTGTTCTGCTTTTACTTGCTGGCAAGTCATGCAAGTACTAACATGCTGAGCCACATCCCTCTTCATACCGGACCACCAAAACTTCTCCTTCAGATCCTGATACATTTTGGTGAATCCTGGATGCATCGAATAAGGGGTTCCGTGAGTTTCTGCCAGTATTTCCCTTCGAAGCTCCGGATCATTAGGAATACATAGACGATTCCCAAGATAAAGTACTCCCCCGTCGGCGATTCGAAAACCATCGCCCTTTCCTTCTAGAATCTCCTGTTTGATTCTCCGAAGACTCAGATCACCATTTTGTTTTTCCAATATGTCCTCAAATAGCGTGGGTGATACCGTCATGGTGGAAAGCCGTCCGGAGATGACCTCGACTCCAAAATTCATAATTTCTCTTTCGAGTGGTCGGGGTAATATAGATATGGACATCAAGGTGGCACTTGACTTCCGGCTGAGTGCATCAGCCACTTTGTTTGCCTTCCCTGGATGGTAGAAGATCTCGCAGTCATAGTCCTTCACCAACTCAAGCCATCGGCGTTGTCTCATATTCAAGTCTTTTTGAGTGAAGAAATATCGCAGACTCTAGTGGTCTGTATAAATCCTACACTGCGCTCCATACAGATAATGCCTCCATATCTTAAGAGCGAAGACCACCGCGGCCAGTTCCAGATCATGAGTGGGGTAATTCTGTTCATGTTCCTTGAGTTGTCTAGAGGCGTAGGCAATAATCTTTCCATTCTGCATAAGTACAGCTCCAAGTCCCAGTTTGGAGGCATCGCTATACATGTCGAAGCTTTGATTACATTCTGGAAGGGTAAGAATTGGAGCGCTTGTAAGTCTCCTTTTTAGTTCTAAGAAACTCCTTTCACAGTTTTCCGTCCATTCATACTTCTTATCCTTCCGGGTGAGAGCCGTTAAAGGGGCTGCAATCCTCGAGAAGTCCTCCACAAATTTTCGATAATAGCCTGCCAGCCCAAGGAAACTTCTGATTTCGCTGGCGTTCTTTGGCCGGTTCCAGTTATTCACAGCTTCAATCTTTGTTGGATCCACCATAATCCCATCTTTGGAAATGATATGGCCCAAAAAACCTACTTGGTCGAGCCAGAACTCACATTTGGAGAATTTTGCGTACAGTTGCTTTTCCCGAAGAATCTGTAAGACTATCCTCAGGTGCTCGACATGCTCTTCTTGGGTCCTCGAATAAATAAGGATATCATCGATGAAAACGATCACAAATTTATCAAGGAAAGACAAGAATACCCGATTCATAAGGTCCATAAACATAGCAGGAGCATTTGTCACGCCGAAGGGCATAACAACGAACTCAAAGTGCCCATACCTTGTTCGGAAAGCCGTCTTCGGAATCTCCTCCTATTTTACTCTAACTTGATGATAATCAGACCTCAGATCAATTTTCGAGAAAACAGTGGCTCCCTTTAATTGGTCAAACAGGTCATCTATCCTTGGAAGGGGATACCTGTTCTTGATCGTTACGTTGTTCAGCGCTCGATAATCTATACACATTCGCATAGATCCGTCCTTCTTCTTCACAAACAGTACCGGAACTCCCCACGGGGAATGACTAGGGCAAATAAATCCCTTATCCAGCAACTCCTGTAGCTGTTCTTGAAGCTCCTTTAATTCAACCGGCGCCATACGGTAAGGTGCCTTGGAGATCGGGTTAGTACCAGGAACCAATTCGATCTCGAATTCCACTTCTCTATCAGGAGCTAATCCTGGTAATTCATCTGGGAATACCTCTGAGTAATTGCATACAACCCTGACATCTTCCAGCTTCTGGTTCTTCATTTGACTGGCATCAACCACATATGCTAGAAATCCAGTACATCCTTTGTCTAACATCTTCTGAGCTTGGAGAGTTGATAAGCATTTCCTGGTTCTTTTCCTTGGCTCTCCAACGAATTCAAACATAGAACCTGCCTCAGGTCGAAAGACCACCTTTCGCTTACGGCACTC
Organism: Boesenbergia rotunda; assembly: GCA_024364735.1. Taxonomy (NCBI): domain Eukaryota; kingdom Viridiplantae; phylum Streptophyta; class Magnoliopsida; order Zingiberales; family Zingiberaceae; genus Boesenbergia; species Boesenbergia rotunda. Next base: position 427,290 of record JAGFNQ010006608.1, on the reverse strand, counting down.
AATAGAAGCACCGTATTTACCCAGAAAATCCATTCCCATTATAACATCGTAATCTTGCATGTCGAGTACTATCAGATCGCAGTAGAGTTCCCTTTCTGCGATTCCGACCGGCACCGTACGCAGCACGTGGGTGGATGTCATTATTTCTCCCGAAGGCAAGGTTGTTAAGAACTTGCAATCTAACACTTGCGGAAGCATATCTATCTTCTTGGTATATAGCACAGAAATGAACGAGTGCGTTGCCCCAGTATCAAATAATGCAGTAGCGTACTGACTGAAAATAAGTATCTGACCTGTGACAACCGTAGAAGCTTCCGCAGCGTCCTCCTTGGTAACCGAGAAAACCCTGGCNTGGACATCAAGGTGGCACTTGACTTCCGGCTGAGTGCATCGGTCACATTGTTTGCCTTCCCTAGATGGTAGAGAATCTCGTAGTCATAGTCCTTCACCAGCTCAAGCCATCGTCGTTGTCTTATATTCAGGTCTTTCTGAGTGAAGAAATATCGCAGACTCTGGTGGTCTGTGTAAATCCTACACTGCACTCCATACAGATAATGCCTCCATATCATAAGAGCGAAGACCACCGTGGCCAGTTCCAGATCATGAGTGGGGTAATTCTGTTCATGTTCCTTGAGTTGTCTAGAGGCGTAGGCAATAACCTTTCCATTTTGCATAAGTACAACTCCAAGTCCCAGTTTGGAGGCATCGCTATATATGTCGAAACTCTGATTACATTCTAGAAGGGTAAGGATTGGAGCACTTGTAAGTCTCCTTTATAGTTCTAAGAAACTCCTTTCACAGATCTCTGTCCATTCATACTTCTTATCCTTCCGGGTGAGAGCTGTTAAAGGGGTTGCAATCCTCGAGAAGTCCTCCACAAATTTTCGATAATAGCCTGCCAGCCCAAGGAAACTTCTGATTTCGCTGGCGTTCTTTGGCTGGTTCCAGTTATTCACAACTTCAATCTTTGTTGGATCTACCATAACCCCAACTTTGGAAATGATATGGCCCAAAAAGCCTACTTGGTCGAGCCAGAACTCACATTTGGAGAATTTTGCGTACAATTGCTTTTCCCGAAGAATCTGTAAGACCATCCTCAGGAGCTCGGCGTGCTCTTCTTGGGTCCTCGAATAAATAAGGATATCGTCGATGAAGACGATCACAAATTTGTTAAGGAAAGATAAGAATACCCGATTCATATGGTCCATAAACATAGCAGGAGCATTTGTCACGTCGAAGGGCATAACAACGAACTCAAAGTGCCCGTACCTTGTTCGGAAAGCCGTCTTCGAAATATCCTCCTGTTTTACTCTATCTTGATGATAACCAGACCTCAGATCAATTTTCGAGAAAACAGTGGCTCCCTTTAACTGGTCAAACAGGTCATCTATCCTCGGAAGGGGATACCTGTTCTTGATCGTTACGTTGTTCAATGCTCGATAATCTATACACATTCGCATAGATCTGTCCTTTTTTTTCACAAACAGTACTGGAGCTCCCCACGGGGAATGACTAGGGCGAATAAATCCCTTATCTAGTAACTCCGGTAGCTGTTCTTGAAGCTCCTTTAATTCAACCGGCGCTATACGGTAAGGTGCCTTGGAGATCGGGTTAGTACCAGGAACCAATTCGATCTCGAATTCCACTTCTCTATCAGGAGCTAATCCTGGTAATTCATCTGGGAATACCTCTGGGTAATCACATACAACCCAGACATCCTCCAGCTTCTGGTTCTTCATTTGACTGGCATCAACCACATATGCTAGAAATCTAGTACATCCTTTGTCTAACATCTTCTGAGCTTGGAGAGTTGATAAGCATTTCCTGGTTCTTTTCCTTGGTTGTCCAACAAATTTAAACATAGAACCTGCCTCAGGTCGAAAGACCACCTTTCTCATATGACACTCAATAGAAGCACCGTATTTACCCAGAAAATCCATTCCCATTATAACATCGTAATCTTGCATGTCAAGTACTATCAGATCGCAGTAGAGTTCTCTTTCTGCGATTCCGACCGGCACTGCACGCAGCACGTGGGTGGATGTCATTATTTCTCCCGAAGGCAGGGTTGTTAAGAACTTTCAATCTAACACTTGCGGAAGCATATCTATCTTCTTAGTATATAGCACAGAAATGAACGAGTGTGTTGCCCCAGTATCAAATAATGTAGTAGCGTACTGACTGAAAATAAGTATCTGACCTGTGACCACCGTAGAAGCTTCCGCAGCGTCCTCCTTGGTAACCGAGAAAACCCTGACATTCATCATAGTCGGTTGGGCCTCCAGCATCGGGGTACCTTCCAGCTCAGCTTGCATATAGTGTAGTTTCGCTGGGGCACCTTGGTACTGGACGAGTTGTTGGGAAGGTGCCTGTCTCTTGGTAGGACAGTAAGCCACCATATGCCCTTCCACTCTACAGGTGAAGCACCAATTCGTACCTCTTCGGCATTCCCCGGGGTGCCTTTTTCCGCATGTCGCACACAAGATAGGCTTGGCCTATTTATTTGCTGGGCCTCCTTCAGGGTTGTTCCATGGCTTCCGTTTACCACTCTGGTCTCCCTTCCAGTTGTTATTGGCGCCCTGGGGTTTTTTCCCTCTTTCATTTAGCTCCTTCCTTTGTTGATTGATATTGTTTAGATAGTGCTCAGTGAGTAGGGCGCTACTAAATAGCTCCTCGCCGGTCTGCGGTCGGTTAACTCCGTCGGCCACGTTCAGAGCTATTTTGGGCCGCAACATCTTCAGCATAAGTCGGACCCTTTCTTTCTCGGTGTGGACCAGCTCGTGGCATAGGCGAGCTAGTTGATTGAATTTCTTCACAGCTTCATTAACCGAGAGGTCACCCTGTCGAAATTCCGTGAACTCGTCATAATGTTTGTTGGTGACATGCATGTTGAAGAATTCCTCGAAGAACTCCGACTCGAAGTCCGACCACGTCATCTGGTTCACATGTCTTTTGGCTTTGACCCTCTCCCACCACATTCTAGCATCTCCAGAAAGGCAGAATGATGCACACTTGATCTTATCATGCTCCGGCCAGTCCAGCAGCTCCATTGTACTTCCCACGGTCTTGAACCACGCTTGGGCGTCCCATGGTTCGCCAGCACCCGAAAAATTTTCCGGTTTCAGCGTCAACCACTGGATCAGGTAAGCCTCTTGACGTGCTACAGTGGTCGGGCCTGCCGGAGGGTTTTGCGTAACTGTGGGCGCAACGGCTATAGCGGTTTGGATCACTGGTGGAGTAGTGAAATTTTCTTGTTGATTCATCAAGGGATTAATGGTTTGCTGCTGCTCAGTAACTTGACGCGGGAGCTGGGTTACCAATTGCATCAGGTCAGGCGATAGAGTTGTCTCGTTAAGTCGGTTACTCTGTCTCCTAGCCATGCTTTTCTTCACCAAAGACAAGTATGGCCAATATTAGTTTTTTTTCTACCCCTATACCGCTTTAAGGTATTTGATTCATAAAAGGAGATAGAAAAAGTATCGTTCATAGTTACATATCCTAAAGTACTTTTCATCATAAAACATCGTTCATACTTGCATATTCTAAATTCATAAAGTATCCTAGAAGTGCTTACTATCATAAGATATACAGAGAGGTACTTACTTGGAAGCGGCAGGAAGAAGGCTTGATGTGTGTGTAGTGAGATGGCAATTGGCTCTGATACCAACCTGTAACGACCGCTTTTTTTTTCCATAAAGCGACGTTACGTAAACATAGGTAGGGCATGTGAACATCATAATGCAGCGGAATAACTTTAAACTTACACATACATGCACCTAACTACCATTCCTAACATAATGGCAAGGGAACTTAGCATATTAACTTCATACTTAGCATCATATCATGTCGTACTTAGCATCATGTCATAAAGTCACATAAGTCATCATTTAAGCACATACGAAGCAAATATAAAGTTTAGCATACGACTCGTAATATATTGTTTCATGGCCAAGTCACTACCACACACACATTCTTGCCCTCCTGCTGCTTCCTTATTGTCCCCTTACGTGATCTGTGGTATAAGGAAAATAAGACTATAAGCACATAGGCTTAGTAAGACTCTTTCCTACTCACTAAAACCATTCATCACTTAATCATAAGCACATGAAACATTAACATAACTTGATGCTCTACATAGGACATATGCATCTAAAATCATTTAGTCTGACGTAGTTCTCACATAGTGCATGAACATAAATTACACTTAACATAGCATAACACATGACATGAACATAAACATAAATAAACACAACATGGCATGATACATGGCATAAACATAAACATACATAAACTTAACATAGCATGATACATGGCATAAACATAAACATCCATAATTTAACATAGCATGATACATGGCATAAACATAAACGTACATAACTTAACATAGCATGATTTCTAACATAGCATATGGTCATCTTCTTAACATAAACATAAACATAAACATAAGACGTTTACTATCATGCATAATTCTTAACATGAAACATAAGCATAAAACATTACTATCCTGCCATAATGCATAACATGAATGAATGCATGAGTCAAATGCATATACATACGGATGCTTAACTTTTAAAATCATACTTTTAAATATTTAAACATAATCATCACATCATTGGGGTCCCCGGATTGTACCACATACATACATCATGTGCACGCATCCCTAAGTAAATACGAGGTAGCTAGTCTCGACCTACTAGGGTATGGACACCTACGGTAGTCCTTGAACCGTGGACAACATAGTCGGTAGTCCAGAACCGGGGCATTTTTAAGGTACCCATCCCTGTTGGACAGCTTCGGTAGTCCAAGAATCGTGGACAGCATAGTCGGTAGTCTAGAATCGGGGCGTTCTTAAGGTGCCCATCCCTTGGACCCATACTTCGGTCCGGTACAAGCCCATTCATAATGTAAAATAACTTTACATGCTTCATCATTCATAAGACATTCATAGCATACTTAGAACCGGGGCGTTCTTAAGGTGCCCATCCCTTGTTATATGAAGCATGACATAAAGCATACTTGACCTTTCATTGTTCATACTTAATGCATAGCATCATGATGCCTTAAAGGCATGAGCATTATCTTCATTCATAAAACATGGTATGCATCTTTATTCATAAAACATGACATGCTTACATAAAACATTATTCTTGTTCATAGTGCTTGCAATAACTTCATTCATAAACATGGCATACTTACATAAAATATCATTCTTGTTCATAGTGCTTGCATGATCATGGCATATAAGGTAAGCATTGCATTATATTCATTAAACATGAGATGTTTACATAGACCATTATCCTAATCCATAGAGCTTGCATGATCATAATACATAAGGTAAGCATTGCATTTCATATAGAAGTATGGTATCCATCACAAGCATGCATAGGTAGGACTGCTCTAAACATGCTACATACTATCTAAGTGCATGGCATAGAACATAAGACATTCATGAATAAACCCTATTAAGCATGACATCTAACATGAACATACAAACATGTAACATAGTACTTAGGGTTAGGGTTATAGGTAACATAATTTCTACCGCTTGCTTGAACCTTTATATATCATAATGAGCCATAAACCATCATTCTTCAAACCCTAACTCCACCTAAACCCCATTTACATGGCTTGGCCGAAACATGTAAGGGAGGAGTTCCATCATTCAAATGACATGTAAGGTAGCATAAGGAAAAGGAACAAGCATACATCACCTATAAGGCCATAGGAAGTCATTAGGGCTCATGATTAGGGTTAACCCTAACATTTTGCCCTACTTCTTAGGGTTGGCCGAAACTTGCAAGGCCATGGGTACATGGAAAAATTTCATAAAATTCTCAATTGAACATTAAACACCCACCATACCATACCATAGGGGCCTTTGGAATCCACACTTGAAGTAAACCCTAACTTTTAGCCCTACTTCTCATCTTGGCCGAAACTTGTAAGGTTGCAAGGCATTGTGAAAATTCACATGAATCACCTTCATCCTCCCCTTGTATCATGAGGATACACAAGGTACATACTTGAAGGGGTTAGGTCCAAATCTAACCATGGAATCATATTGAAGGTCCCAAACCCTAAAGGGTCTTAGGGTACCCTAAAAATTTCCCAAAATTATATTTTATTCTATAATCATCATGAGAACACATTAGAATGCATGAGTGAGGTTGTTAACATCACCTAGTACCCAAAACCCATGGTGGCCGAATGTTTAGGATTAGGGTTCATGGTTTCTTTTCAACATAAAATCCCAAACAAAACTTTCATATCATGATAACTTCAAGGAGTTTTGAAAAACTTAAGCTTAAAGTACTTAAAAAAAAATTTGACAAGCTTAGGTTAGAAAATTTTGAAAGGCTTGAGTACTTAGCAAAATTTTGAAAGCTTAAGTAAAAATTTTCAAAGCTTTAAGAACTTAAGTAATTTGACAAGCTTAAGTTGAAACATTTTGAATGGCTTGAATAAAGGATAATGAAATTTTGAAACACTTTTGAATGAAGAAAAAAATTTTGAAACCCTTTGAATAAAGAAAATTAATTTTTGAAAACTTTTTGAATAAGTAAAATTAATTTTTGAAAAACTTTTTGAATAACTAAAATTAATTTTACTCTCTCCTTTCCTATCTCTCCCCCTTTGCCATATATCAAAACAGATAATTATAGCTGAAATAAGATTGCATAAAGGAAATAAAGAAGATTTTGCTGTACTGAACCAGGTCATAATTAGATTTAAACTAACTCAGTCAATTTACACTGTAGGGACCTGTCTAACCCAATTAGCTACTTACTAACTGTTATAAACAGTAGTTTTTGCTAGGGTTAGTCAAATTAAGTGTTTCTGTTCAAGTTAGATTTTCTAAGCTTGACACTTAACTTGATTGCTATGTAAGTTGTATTTAGTGCCCCAATTACTGCAGATGCACTGACTTAAAGCATCTTGAATTAAGGCAAAGACCTAAGCATCTCAACCCTTTCTAGGTTATCAATCAAAAGTACCCTAAGGTGCTTGTGAGATGTTGGCTTCTAAGTCTATAGGTGCATGCAGTTCTAGGGTTAGGGCCTAGGCTAAGTCCATTTTCGAAAATGCCCTAATTTTTAAAGGGGGTAGTTTTGAAAAAAAATAATAAATAAAACTATGTTGAAAAAATGAAAACTGATTTTGAAATTAAATAAAATAGTTTTTCAAGATTCTATTTTTAGAAAAAAAAAATTTTAAATCAAGTAGAGCAGTAAAAATAATAAAGTTAATCTATTATACAGAACATAATCCTAACTGCTGAATTAAAAATACTCATAAACTGGTCAACAGAGAATAGTCAACATAGTCATACAGTCAAGCATGAGTCAACCCTACTGAGTAGGGGCAGTCAAATAGGTACAATGCTAAATGAATCTAAGACGAAGGACCGGGATGGTCAGAGGAGCCTGGCTGCCAGGATCGAAATAGGGTCATCATCTCGTGATACTCTGCCTCTCTGGCCTCCCTCTCGGCTCGAAGGGCGCTCATGTAACTGTTATAGTAGCCCAGATTTGTCTCCATGTTTTCGGCGTGATTGGCCTCCACTTCCTCTCAGAGGCTCTGAACACGTGTCTCTAGCTGAGCCACTCGATCGTAGAGTGTCGGTGGAGCGGGCTCATCTATGTGCGCTCGGGCTGCTGCTGCTAGATCGCCGACGTCAACTTCGACCTCCTCGTCGGAGTCGATCGGAGCTCCGGCCTGCTGTCGTCTCCAGCTCAGAACCTCGGTGGCCGATACCTCTAGACCTGCTAATGAGAAGTTCCTAAATCCTATTTCGTCAAAGTTAGTCATAGCGGTTATTTCACCTAAGGTAATATCACGACCGTGGTGATGAAGGAGGGAAGTGATGATGTGGCAGAATGGTGTGCGCACTCATCTCTGGGTCGTGACACTGGACGCATGCAGAATAGAATGAAATAGATGAAGTCCAATGTCTATGTCATGGTGATGAACTAGGGCATAGAGAAGGAAAGCATGAAAGGGTAGCATGGTCCCGAGATCTCTGGTGGAGAGTGGTAAGATACAGCGGACCAGGACTCTATACAAGGCATAGTCCTGTGCCTGAAGTTCAACGGCTAGGAAATGTCTATTTTCGAGGAGGTCTGCCCTATAGAAATAGGAGTGAATGGTGTCTAGGGTAATGTGTGAGTAGGGAGGATCAATTGGGGGGTTCCTAGGAGGATAGCAGCAGAATGTGGATTGAGAGGGTCGTAGTCCAAGGAACCGGTTCAATAACGTAGGGGTGATAGACAAAGGTATCCCTTGGACAGTAGTGTGAAACATGAGATTATCTTGTCGAATTATATTATTATAGAATTCTGCACATAATGATTCATTAATGGTATGCGTGCAGAAGATAAGATTATCTAACTGATAGAAGTTGATAATATTCATTACTATTGGGCATGATTGGGTAAAGAAGTGTCTATTGAGATGGCTTGTTTTAATAGGCTTGTAAATGGTTTGAGCAAACTTATTACATAACTCTAGGGTAGGGAACCTAGGGTCAGGACTTGGTTCGGCACCGGGTTGGCCGGGTTTTGTCGGCGTCTTCTAAGTTAAGGAAATTTAAAAGAATCATGAGAGTATTGCATAAAAATAAATTTAAATGCAAACTAAAATTGTACCGGGCCGCTCGGGGAGGCATAGTTGAGGATGAGGACTTGCAAGATCTTCTTAAAGAGGAAGAAGTGAAGAAGGAGGTTGATTTTGGTGTGGAAAGAAAAGAGGAATTCGGGTGCTTTATATAGGCAAACCCAGGGGGGCGCCCGGGAGCTTCCGGGCGTCCTGGTCAGCAACTGCTACCAATGGCAGTGCCTTTTGGCTGTTGGGGGCGCCCGGGACAGCCCGGGCGCCCTCAACAGGGTACTTTTACAGCTTTACTGCATTGGAAGTGATGGGGGCGCCCACGTGGTTCCGGGCGCCCTAAATAGGGTAGGTAAAGACAAATTTTATGTCTTGTCTACTTTTAACCATGGTTTAATCGGTTTGACCATGGTTTGAATTGATTTGACTGTTTTGACTGTGGTTTGACCGTATTAATCATGCTTTGACTACGTTTACCTTGGTTTGACTAGGTTGACCATGGTTTGACTACTTTGACCATGGTTTGACTATGTTGACCATGGTTTAATTATCTCATCCTATAGGTATTAAAAGAATTTCCAATTGAGTCTTAATCCTACTGTCTCACCCAAATCTAGGGTTTTCATTCACGTTAGCCTTATGGTTTTCGTGAGACAGGTTTTGATAGTTAAGACTGTTTTGTAAATTTTGATTAATTTTGAAAACAATTAAATTTTGAAAACTTAATTAATTTTGAAATTTTTGAAAAGATATTTAAATCTACACTTAGCTGAAATTTTGTGTTAGATTCGAATTTGACAAAAAAATAATTTGAATTTGAATTTCAAAAATTGGCTTCCAGGTCTTGGCGAGGCACTAGGCTTCTTTGGTCGTAGCCTTATGGGATCATCCACCCTTTCCTTGACAAAGCCTTTTAATGAAATTTCATTTTCAAAATTATTCTTTGAAAAAATTTCTGGTCTAACTAGTTTATGTTTTTGATCGGTAGCTTCGGCTAGTTCTGCCAAATTGGCTTCCCTAACGTACTATCATCTCACCTCCACCCAATACTATGTTGTCATGTTTCAGCTAAGTTTGTTCAGTCCTTAAACTAGCCTAAGTCTAAGCATGGTAAATTACAGAAATTAAATAAACAAGCAAACAATCATATTGCAAGCAAATGTCTTATCTAACAATACATATAGTTTTCAGTTTGGCTCCCCCTGGACTAAAGCCACGGTAATGATTAGGCAAGATGTGAATCTTGTCCATGGGGATCCAATACTGATTTGATCCAGTCGGTTTGTTCAGGTATAGTTTAGGTACCCATGCCTGAATTTTACCTCTGGACTGATTCAGTACAGCAAAGTAAGATCATTGCCGAGATTTGGTTCTATTGCCCAGTCCGGATCGATTTAGAACTGATTTTTGTTTTCCAAGGATCATGTCAAGACCCTTGGAACCAGATGTAAATCGTTCTAAAGATGATCTAAGATCCTTAACCTGAGTTTTCAGGGAGGAGTTCTCCTTTTCAAGTTTTTCAACTTGTGTAAGAGTTTCTTCCTGAACCTTCTCGGTTAAGGGTTTAGGGTCAGCTCCCTCTTTCTGGAGTTTTACTTCCTGTCGGAGGGATTTGACTCGGAGTTTGGCATTTGCCAAATCTCGAGAAAGAAATGAAATTAGTTCACTTAATTGACATCTATTGAAACCAGTTACCTTAATTTCACCGTCTTCTGTAAAGGTCAGCTTGCCGTCATCCTGTTCTGAATCTGACTCGGTTCTGACTTCTTCAGAGGCGGTCAGAGCTAGGAGGTTGGACTGGGGTGCCTCTTCTTCTTCTTCTGAGGAAGATTCATCCCAGGTTGCTTGCAGTGCTTTCTTTCTTCTCGTCTTTTTAGTCTCCTTTAGGTTAGGACACTCTGACTTGTAGTGGCCCTTTTTCTTGCACTCGTAGTAGGTCACATTGGGCTTGTTTGCGAGTTCAGCTGGTTCGTCCTTTCATCGGCTGGTTTTCCGTTTGTTGGTTCGGTTCTTCAGCTCCTTGTAGTAGCTTCGGGCTAGTCGGACCAGCTTAGTTTGATCTCCTTCTTCGTCTTCTGAGTCTGAGTCTGAGTTAGTCTCGGGTTCAGGTTCAGGATTTTTCTTTGTTGTCCTTCCAGTCTTACCTACAACGAAAGCAATACCTTTCTCGACCATATTGGTGTTAGTTTGTTCGTGCAGTTCTAGTTCAGAAAATAATTCATCTAATTTTATTTTTGAAATATCCCTTGAGACCTTGTATGCATCTACCATAGATGCCCACAAGGTGTTTCTAGGGAAAGCGTTTAAGGCATACCTTATTAAGTCACGGTTTTCAACCTTGTGACCTATAGTGTGAAGTCCGTTCATCAGCTCTTGGATTCGTGCGTGGAGCTGGGTTGTTGTTTCGTTGTCGGCCATCTTGATGGTGTAGAGTTTGTTCAGGAGCAGGTCCCTCTTGCTGATCCGAGTATCTGATGTCCCTTCGTGTAGCTCGATCAATTTGGCCCAAAGCTCCTTCGCACAGTTGAAGGGGCCCACGCGGTTCAGCTCCTCTTTCGTCAATCCGCATTGAAGAGTCTGAGTCGCTTTAGCGTCGGCTTCGATTTATCGTTTCAGAGCGGTGTCCCACTTTGTGTAGCTTTGAGGAAGTCCTTCGGCGTTCTTGGGGATCTCCAGACCGGACTGGATGATGATCCACATGTCCACCTGAGTTTTCAGGTGGACCTCCATACGGCTTTTCCAGTAGGAAAAGTCTTCTCCACTGAAGAGTGGAGGTCTGGCGGTGCTAAATCCCTCTTGCATGGCCATTTAATCTGAAATAGAAAACAAAAACAAAAAAAACAAATTTTCCAAGACTAGGTCTTGGATTAGTAGTGCTGGATGAATAAAATAACGAGGGGTGTTGCACCAACCTCGCAAAAAAAATCGAACGAACTATTTAATGAAAAATTCGTAAGAAAAATAAAAAAATTAAAGATCCGAAAAAAAATTTCAAACTGGTGGTTGCACCAGGTTTGAACTTCCCCGATCTGATACCACTTGTTGGATCTAGAACACCGATAGAGGGGGGGTGAATATCGGAAAATTTTCAGAATTTCGTAAAGAGCAATTGTAAAGCGGAAGTTAAAAACACACAACGCAAACACGGGAGGTTTTACTTTGTTCGGAGCCTGTGTCGACTCCTACTCCAAGGCCCACGGTCATTAACCGTTTACTTTGGGCAATTCTATATAGGCGCAAACAGTTTACAATAATTTGATTACAAAAAATAAGTGCAGTAAATGAAACACGCTCTTCTTTACCGACGTCCGGAGTAGATCGAATTTCTCGGAGCAGCAGGACGTCGTCGGCTCGTGTTGGAAGGTTTCTGAAGCCTTGGTCGAGGGTCCCTTATATAGAGCCTGGGGGCGCCCCCCACGTGGCCTTTGATCCGCCAAAGTCTCGGTCGCGTCTGATCCTCTGGATCCGCTTTGACTGGGGCGCCCGGACCGCTCGGGGCGCCCGGATTGACCGGGCCAAAGAGTTATCTGCTTGGCTTCGAAGGGAGCTTCGGTAGCTGGCCTGGGTCGAGGCATGCGCATGGGGGCGCCCGGGACGCTGGGGGCGCCCGGGAGCAGCGGCAGCGCCCGGGAGCACGGGGGCACCCGGGTGTTGTACTGTCGAAGCCACTTTGCATTTGTTGTGTTTGGTGTTCACCTTGGGGGCTCCCGAGACACTCCGGGCGCCCTGGTCAGCTATTGCCTCATTCCTTTGAGGCTCTCTGAGCTGCAGACACACGTTCCTTCGGTCCTGCATCCAGGGTTAGTCCAAAACACAATAAAACAATAAAGTATTATTTTATACAGCCTTAGCTGTCTTGGTTCTGACTTTGGATCTCCAAAATGGAGCCCTAGGTCGAACCGACGCCTACTGTTCCCTCGACGGGGAACGCGTCCTCACCTACTCCTCTCGGGAGAATTTACCTGATGCCAATCATTCCTCTGGTTGGACTTTTGCCTGACGGTCCTTTGTCAGGTCTTGGATGCCGAGCTGCCCTTCGCTCGGTGCCTAGCATTCCTTTGCTAGGGCTTCAATCCCAGGCTGTCCTTCGCCTGGCGCCTAACAGTCCTTCGCTAGGTCTTTTGATAGGTAGAATGTTATGGGAATCCTACCTATGTATGCTTAAGATAGATACCATGCTTAGGCAAGAAATGCAATGTTTACCTTATGTATCATGATTATACAAGCTTTATGAAGTAGGATAAATATCTATGAAAAACATGTCATGTTCGATGCAATGCTTACCTTTTATGTTATGATCATGAAAGTACTAGAAATTAGAATGATGTTTAGGTATGCATGCTATGTTTTATGTAGGAAGATGTATGACATGTTGTATGAATAAAGATGTATGTCATGTTTTATGGATAATGATGCATGTCATGTTAATGAATAAAGACTCATGCCATGATTATGAAAGAAAATGCATACCATGTTTAAGAATGAAGATAATACTTATGCCTTCCAGGCATCATGATGTTATGCAATAAGTATGAACAATGAAAGGACAAGCATGTGTTAAGTCATGCTTTATGAATGATGAAACATGGGTATGCTATGAATGTCTTATGAATGATGAAACATGTAAAGTATTTTACTTTATGAATGGGCTTGTACCGGACCGAAGTATGGGTCCAAGGGATGGGCACCTTAAGAACGCCCCGGTTTTGGACTACCGAAGCTGTCCACGGTTCTGGCACTACCGGAGCTGTGCAACAGGGATGGGCACCTTAAGAACGCCTCGGTTCGGGGACTACCGACTATGCTGTCCTTACCCTAGTAGGTCGGGGCTAGCTACCTCGGACTTGCTAGGGATGCGCACTATGATGTATGTATGTGGTAGAAGCCGGGGACCCCAATTATGTTATGATGATTATGTTTAAGCATTTGAAAGTATGTTTTAAAAGTTAAGCATCCCTTACGTATATGCATTCCACTCATGCATTCATTCATGTGTGCATTATGCTATGTTGATAAGATTTTATGCTTACACTTCATGTTAAGAAATATGCATGAGAATAAATGACCTATGCCTTGATTATGTTAAGAAGATGTGCATATGCTATGATAGGAAGTATGCTTATGTTTAGGCCATACAGGTTGCTTTACACCTTATGGACATGTTTATATCATTCATTATGCCATGTCAAGAATGTTTAGGATGTTATGTTTATACCGTGAATTATGCCATGAATGTTTAGGATGTTATGTTTATGCTTATGCCATATAGTATGCCATGTTTAGAATGTCATTATGTTATGTTCATGCCACGTATTATGTCATGCTTAGAATGTTTATTATGTTTACGATTATGCCATGTCTTATGCCATGCTAGGAATGTTCACTGACGTTTATGTTCGTGCCATGCTATGTATATGTTAGGTGAATTCATGATGTTATGTTCTAAGTAGAGCACCATGTATGTTAATGTTTCACGTGCTCATTATGTGACGATGAATGGTTTTTGTGAGTAGGAAAGAGTCTTACTAAGCCTGTGTGCTTATAGTCTTATTTCCTTATACCGTAGATCATTCAAGGGGACAATGATGGAAGCAGCAGGAGGGCAAGAACGCATGTGTGTAGTAGTGACTTGGCCCAGGCAACCCTACGTTTACCATTTATGCTAGAACTTTACCTTGCTTACGTATATGCTTGAATAATGACTTATGGAACCTTATGATATGAGGTTATGTATGACATGATATGATGTTTAAGTTCAAAGTTAATATGCTCAGGTTCCTATGTCATTAAGTTAAGAATGTTAATAGGGCATGTATAAGTTAAAGTTATTCCGCTGCCTTATGATGTCTACATGCCTTAAGTATGTTAACGTAACGCCGCTTAGGAAAAAAAAATGGGCGTTACATGAACAAAACCCTAGGGTTAGTGAGGGATTGAATTACTCTATGATGTATCCTATGCTTAGTGTATTGCATGATAGTGCATACATGGTGTTTGTATAAATGTTTGGTTTCAAAAACCCAACTTTTCCCCACCCTACACTTTCGGCCAGGGCATGAAGAATTAGGGTTTAGGGTTGCATGATTATGCTATAATGTATTCTATGCTTAATATGTTGCATGATATGTATGTGAGGTGTTTGTGTAAATGTTTGTGTGAATGTTTGATTTCAAAAACCCTAATTCCCCATACCCTACACCATTCGGCCAACACCCTAATGTTAGGGTTCGTGAAGGTTAAACTACCCTATGAGATATGCTCATGTAAGTAAGATGATATGTATATGCATGTGATGTTTAAATGGAATGCTTGATTGGAAAACTTAACTTTCCCTAGCATGTAACTTTCGGCCATGCATGAAACATTAGGGTTGTGAAGGTTGATTACCCCATGATGTATGCTATGCTTAGTATGATACATGATGTATATATATGTGATGCTTGTATGAGATGTTTGATCTCAAAAACCTAACCTACCCCTACCCTATGACTTTCGGCCAACCCTAGTTTTAGGGTTGGGAAGAATTCAATTAACCCATGAAGCATGCTACCACTTCCTATGATATGAAAATGATTTATGTGACCAATCTTGTCATATATAAAGTATGTTTAAGTGGTTGAAATATGATGTATGTATGAGTATGTCTTATAGCCCATGGGGCACCCTTATGAATTACATCTGATGTGTATGTTAATATGCTTGAAAGGATACTCCACTAAGTATGGGATCAAGAGCACCCCTTATGTTGTGTGGTGTGTCCCTATGGGATCATGAGCACCCTTGAAGAGTGGTGTGTCCCTTGAGAGTGGATTTGGAGTACTCCTTAGCATATATGTAAAAGCATGATAAGTATTTTACTTTGAAAGTTGTGTACCCGACTCGGAAGGGGGTCGTTAAACAAATCTGGGGTACATGTTAACTGAAGGTCATGTCTCCGGTAGGACGGAAGGGTCCTGCTCTAATGGGTTGGTGGCTCGCTACCCCAATTCATTAGGGAACGCGCTTGATGTGGTACACAACTGGGCCCCTATATGATGTTGAAGTATTTTTAAGTAATACCTTTATGAAATTGTTTTGAAAACATTTGTTATATGTGAAGGGTATGCTTAAGATACTATATACTGCATGCTTAGAAACTTTGATGTTTAGTATGCTATGATAAACTCATGCTTATGATTCATTATGTGTACATGTTGTATTCTTCCGTATGGATTTTGCGAGTAGGACAGGATCCATACTAAGAATTTGTGCTTACTAGTTTATGTGTTGTCTTATGCTGCAGATAAGGGTAAGGGACACTTAAACTAAAGGAAGAGGGAGGAGGGCTGAAGATGTGTGGGGTGGTGGCTCGGGAAAGAAAGATTCATATATCTACTTTACTATGCTTTTATTAATGTTTCCATGATAATGAATGTTAGTGACTACTCTTATACTTGACTAGGTTTGATTATGTTGTGAGTTGAACTACTTGTGAACCTATCATGTTATAAGATAACTTTTGATTAAGATATTTCCCATGATATTTTAGACTTCCTTTAGACTCAATTTTATGAACTGTTATTATGCATGGAAACCTATGACTATGCTTCTAAATGATGTTCTAGGATGTGAATTCATGATACCTTGAAATGGAATGTATAACCTCACTATCATGATTTATGTGTTACTAAACTTGCTATGCATCTACCATGTTCTAATCATTAAAGCATGATATCTGATTGGCATGCACTGACTAGTATGCTTAGCACTTGTAAATACCACTTGATAGTTTTAAACAAGCATGCTCAGTACTTAGTCCTTGCACTTTGTTTTTTTTATTATATGATTGATGGTACATAACCCCGCCCCGAGAGTAGATATAAGGGCGGGCGTTACATACGAAGAGGTGGTGTTGTTTTAGGTTCAACTGATAGCTCATCATTATGAGTTATTGGTTGTGGGTCTAAACTAGGTGTCTCTGTAATGTCTATTGGAGTTTCTTGAACTTCATCAAGTTCAATGCCACTCCCACTGTTTTCTTGTAAAAGAAATTCTTTTTCTAGAAATACAGCATGCCTTGAACCAAACACCTTTTGTTCCAAGGGATGATAGAATTGGTAACCCTTCGTTTCCTTAGGGTATCCAATAAATAGACATTTATCAGACTTAGCATCCAATTTGTTTGATACAGTCCGCTTCACATAAGCAGGACAACCCCATGTCTTAAGGTGAGTTAAGTGAGGTTTCTTACTATTCCATGTCTCATATGGAGTAGTAGAGACTACCTTGGTCGGGACTCTGTTTAGCAAGTAAACAGCTGTCTTAAGTGCATAACCCCAAAAGGATTTTGGAAGAGTTGCATGATTCATCATTGACCTAACCATGTCCATCAAGGTTCGGTTGTGCCTCTCAGAGACACCATTATGCTGTGGTGTATACGGCGGAGTCCATTGGGACAATATCCCATTGTCCCTTAGATAATCTTGAAACTCTTGACTTAAGTATTCACCACCCCGATCGGATCGAAGTATCTTAATACTTTTGCCAAGCTATTTCTCTACTTCATTTCTGAACTCTTTGAATTTCTCAAAGGCTTCAGATTTGTGTTTCATCAAGAACACATACCCGTATCGTGTGTGATCATCGATAAAGGTGATGAAGTAGCTATAGCCTCCTTGTGCAAGAGTTGACATTGGTCCACATACATCAGTATGTATTAGACCAAGCAATTCTCTCACTAGATTACCCTTTTCGGAAAAGGGTAATTTGGTCATCTTGCCTTTTAAGCATGATTCGCATGTATCAAATGAATCGGGTTCAAATGATTCCAAAATTCCACATCGGTGTAATTTGGTCATGCGTTTCTTACGTACATGGCCAAGACGGCAATGCCAAGTGTAAGAGTCTATTTGATTATCTATTCGAGCACGTTTGTTGCTAACTTCGATATTGAAAACGTCACTGGATAAATCTAATGTGTAGATACCATTGCACAAAGTTCCATTCCCATAAAGAACGCCATTTAAAGTTATGTAACAACAATTGTTACTAAAAGTTAAATGATAACCCTTTTCATTCAAACATGAAATAGATACAATGTTCTTTATTAACGAAGGAACGAAATAACAATTATCCAATTCTAAGACACGTCCAGTCGGGAGCTTTAGCAAATATGTTCCGATGGCAACAACAGCAATCTTTGCTCCATTTCCAACTCGCAAATCCGCTTCTCCCTTGACGAGTCTTCTTCTATTCCTTAGCCCCTGTATGTCATTACATATATATGAGCTGCACCCAGTATCAAGTACCCAGGTATTTGAGGAAATAGAGTGACATTCAATAACGAAGATACTTGAAGAGGATGGGGCATCGGATGCCTTCTTCTTCAAGGACTCAAGATAAACCTTGCAATTTCTTCGCCAGTGACCCACCTTGCCACAGTGATGGCAAGTCTCTTTTGGTGTCTTTTCAGTCTTTTTGGCCTTTTTCTTCTTTCCTTTATTCTGTTTTTTGGCCTTACTCTTAGAACCTTTCTTCGAGGAACCAACTAACAGTACCGTCTTTTGATCCTGCTTCACAGAAGGCTCTATAGTCTTCAGCAGGTTGAGCAACTCAAGAACTGGTTTGGAGTTGCATTTTCAGGAGGACGGTTAGGAAGTTGATCTTCAAGGACATAAGCAAGCTTTTCTGCCTTGAGGACTATCCTCAGGTTTCGAAGCCAGTCCATGAAGTTTGGCCCAGTCAGTTTATTGGTGTCCAAAATGCAACGTAAATTTAGAGAAGACATGATCGAGTGATTATCCTAGAAATACAAATTGAGCTTATATGAGAAGAATGATAAAGAATGTATCAACATACATTAATTAAATCCTATTTATTTTTTGAATTGAATAACCCTCTTTATCAATTCTGGAGATCATAGGAACATCTCTAAATAGGTTGATATTCAACCATAGATAAGAACAACCATGGCTGTGTTGGGACCGGGTGCATGTTGTCAAGGATACGGGTTTGTAAAATTTTAAATTTTTACTTGCAGCGGAAGAATTAGCATAAAATAATTTCTCAAATTACTTTAACCATGTATCTAGCATGCAACCTTATGATGTGTTGACATGATCATAAATTAAAACTTTGCGGAAAAGTAAACTAATTTACTTAGTACCTTGCGTAACTCGAAGTAAGGGACGAGATCCAACCGTAGCGTCCCTTGGAAGCTCCGCCTCTATTCGCGTCCACGTCGAGTTCTCTTCGGGATGACTTCGCAAAGTCACGAGTTTTGTGCTGACGAGAACTACTAGATTCTCTAAAGGCACAACTAGAAGATCAAGAGAGAAGAAAAGGAAACTAACCACCAAGTAACGGAATCAAAATTCTGGGAAGGAAGGAGTTGCGACCCGCTTCTTCTTCTTCTTCTTTGGCTCTTCCTTGGTTGTGGTTGCTCACGCCAACCCTAGAGGGGGGTGTTGTGCGCCGGCCCTAAGAGGAACAAGGGGCGCCGACCCTAAGGGGAAGAGAAGGGGAGGAAGAGAATAAGAGAGAGAGAGGGAGAGAATTAATCTCTTGATTACTCTATTGATTGGAATTCAAGGCTTGCCTTTGGTTTCTTTATATAGTAGCCTCTCCCTTGCCAAGTCTCCCTCTTACCAGAATTTTTCATAAGAAATTTATCCTATAAATTCTCTTATGAATTATTCTGTTTAAGCAAAGTTTTATTATAACTAATTTTATAATAAAACAAATACTTCTCTCTTTTAATTATGGAATAAAATTTGTATATAAAATTTTCTTATCATGGAAAAATCATTTCATAATTGATTTTATAAATTAAAATTAAACCAATTCATGGTTGATTTTCATTTCCATAAAAAGAATAAATTTCAACAAATTTCTTTATAAATCTCTTTATATAAATTTCTTTATATATCAATTTATTTATCCATAATTTTATAAAATAAATCGCACTTGATTTATTTTATTAATTAAACCAATTAAATTGGTTTTTCCCCTTTTTAATGGCCGGCCAAACCAAGAGGGTGGACACCCTCTTTGGCCGGCCAAACCGAGCCGAACCCATCGCGAATTAAACTCATTTAATTCGCCCAATAAGCCTTCAACAGACTTAGCCATTTTTAGCTTCCATTGCGCCTCTGATAAATTCAGATTCGACTTATTTCTCTTGATCGGAAAATCTAATTTTCAACTCGTTTTAAATCCCTCGGATTACTCGTAATGCGTGTGACTAAATAGGCTTTCGATTTATGTTGGCCGTCTATAATCAATCAATTATAGAACGATCATGAGTGGCACCTAGTAGTACATCATGACCCCCAATTAATCGAAAGATCAACGGTTGACCTCAGAAAGAATTCTGAAACCCTTCAGCAGCTCTAATGAATCGTGCCTCATTCCCTTCACCATCTTATACCCACTTGGTTCAGGACACGGTCTATTTGTGTCAGTCCCCACTAGGCTGACTACGTCACACCTAGCCCAAGTAGTGTCTTTCTCGTCCTTTGGATTTCTAATTACTCTCATGTATGTAAGAGACTCATACTCTAAACATGATATGCTCTGGCCAGAGGCTTTGAGTAACAATCCGACGATAGGCCTGGGTATACATCTCCTCGCAAGGAGTGGTGAATCCTTTGTAGGCTGTTCAAACATCTTCGGGCACTTCGGCTTATATCCAACCATCCTGGGTACACACCTCCTTGGAGATGCTTGCTTAAGATGTTAAAGTATAAGTCTCCATGACCAAGATGACTTGAACACCGCAAGTCAAAGGAACATCGCACTTAAGCTGCAGTAAGAACTTCATTGACATATCTATATAAATTACCATATGAAGTTTTACAGCTAGTCACTCCAATGAACTATTTCCCTTAACTAGCATCCATATTTATCTTCGGACATCCCAATGTCACCAGCCAGTGAGAATCAGCTGTTTAGAGAATAACCCATGCTAGTCTCAACAGAATTGATAGTGTCCATTTTTATCAATTCATCGACTAGGGATATTTTCAATACTTCACATTTGCACATGTAGAGATAATCACTAGTTGTGATCCCATCACAAATTCTCTTATGCTGTGAATTGTATTGCGGACATTCAGTAGATGAGTTTAAGATCCCAATCAAATACACTAACATGTATACTCAAATAGTGAATTATCATTTATTAGAATAAATATTTACTATCATAAGGCGATTGCCTTAGGACACTTCTCTCATATCACTAACAGGTTGTGGCCATCAAGTTATTCTTAGCTATGAAGGTAGGTAATTATACCGATTACACATCACATATATGTAACTATCACTTTATGCTATCAACTAGTTGAATGTTTGCATAAATCATTGGGTTGTTAACTCATTAACAAGTATGTAACATTATACATAGCACCCAACTACACCTCTCTTTACATCGACCTTGGCTGTGGCACAACAAATCGATGTTCCAAGCTTAAGGCTGACCCATTAATCATGAAATAGTTTTAATATGGTTGGAGCTCATTCAACCGTTTAGTCAGGCTTGGATGTGTCCAACAACCAAAACTAATGATTGACCTCTGACTCCAACTATATTATTCATAAACTAATTCCATGGTTTGAACATGTTGAGGTTTAAGCCGGGCATGGATGTATCCATCAACCCAAACGAGAAACAAAACTCTGATTCTAACCATATTAATGGAAGGTGTTAGCCTTAATATTCTGTAAGGGGTTTTAGGTCTCATCCTTTCTTTTCTAAGCACATTCATGACATTAATTATGTCATGACTAACGATTTCCTTAATAAAGTATGTATGTGACTTAATTTATCAAGTCTCATTAATTGAATTAGGAACTGGATTTCCTAATTCTAATTTTATACTTTATTCAAGGAATTATTTTGGGAAACAATTTCCTAAATTGTCATAATCAATTTCGGAAATAATATGTTTAAGACTTTGATTTCTCTAAATCAAATCTTATTAAATTAAGAGACAGATTCCCTTAATTCAACCACATATTATTTTCATGAAAATCTCATTTAAGAAAACTCTATAGGAAACCATTTTCCTAATTAATTTTGGAGACAACAATATGTAAGAGCATCACCTCTTAAATCAAATTTCCAAGATTTGATCACATATTTTATTCATGGATTAATTAATTACAACAAATTATTTTCTAAGGGTGGCTCCCCGAGGCTTAGATACCCAAAGAAAAGAAATTTGTCGTAAATCCAATTTGGACGGCTCCCCGAGGCTCAATCCAAATCAAACATGACAATTTTATTCAAAATGGGAAATTAAATTACAACAACTAACTTTAAATTGGACGGCTCCCCGAGGCACAATCCAAAATAAATAATTTTGTTGTCAATTTAAAAATCAATTCAAATTTAATTGTCAATTAATTGTCCATAAATTTGTCTAGACTTTCTTGAAAGAAAGTGCCCAAAATTGTGAGATTTCATAATAGGTTTTCTGAATAATTGTAAGTTTCTGGTACAAAGAAAACTTACATATTTCTAAAATTGGAAAATTACTAAAATAGAAAAATTTCCAAAATTGGAAAGTTTCCAAAAGATGGGAAGTTTTCACAATTTTTATAAAATTTCAGAAACTAGAAAATTTCAAAAGTTTGCGAAATTTCATGAGAATTTCCAAACTTTGAAATTCCTAAATCTAAAATTTATTATAATTGGAAAGTTTCCATAATTGAAAAATTTTCCAAAATTGAGATCATGATAAAGTTTTCCACAAAACAATTATATGATTATGTTGAACACTAACCGGCTCTGATACCACTGTTGGGACCGGGTGCATGTTGACAAGGATACGGGTTCGTAAAATTTTAAATTTTTACGTGCAGCGGAAGAATTAGCATAAAATAATTTCTCAAATTATTTTAACCACGTATCTGGCAAGCAACCTTATGATGTGTGGACATGATCATAAATTAAAACTTTGCGGAAAATTAAACTAATTTACTTATTACCTCGCGTAACTCGAAGTAAGGGACGAGATCCAACCGTAGCGTCCCTTGGAAGCTCCGCCTCTATTCGCGTCCACGCCGAGTTCTCTTCGGGATGACTTCGCAAAGTCACGAGTTTTGTGCCGACGAGAACTACTAGATTCTCTAAAGGCACAACTAGAAGATCAAGAGAGAAGAAAGGAAACTAACCACCAAGAAACGGAATCTAAATTCCGGGAAGGAAGGAGTTGCGATCCGCTTCTTCTTCTTCTTCTTTGTCTCCTCCTTGGTGGATGTTGCTCACGCCAACCCTAGGTTGTGTGATGATGGTGCGCCGGCCTTAGGAGAGGTGGACGCCGGCCCTAGGAGGAGTTAGGGGCGCCGGCCCTAGGAGGAGGAGAGGGGGAGAGAATAAGAGAGAGAGGGAGAAAGCTACTAGATCTCTTGATAACTCAATTAGGAATTCAAGGCTTGCCTTTGGTTCCTTTATATAGTAGCCTTTCCCTTGCCAAGTCTCCCTCTTAACGGAATTTTTATATGAAATTTATCCTATAAATTTTCTTATGAATTATTCCGTTTAAGCCAAGTTTTATTATAACTAACTTTATAATTAAAACAAATACATCTCTTCTTTTATTATGGAATAAATTTTACAAGAAATTTATAAATTTTCTTATTATGGAAAAATCAATTCATAATTGATTTTATAAAATTAAAATAAACCATTCCATGGATCATTTTAATTTCCATAAAAAAGAATAAATTTCTATAAACTTCTTTATATAAATTTCTTTATACAAATTTATTTATCCATAATTTATAAAACAAATCGTGCTAGATTTATTTTATTAATTAAACCAAATTAATTGGTTTCTCCCCTTTGTTGTGGCTGGCCAAATCGAGCCGAACGCATCGCGAATTAAACTCATTTAATTCGCCCAATAAGCCTTCAAAAAACTTAGCCATTTTAAGCTTCCGTTGCGCCTCTGATTAACTCAGATTTGACTTATTTCTCTTGATCGAAAAATCCAATTTTTAACTCGTTTTAAATCCCTCGGATTACTCATAGTGCGTGTGACTAAATAGACTTTCGATTTATGTTGGCCGTCTATAATCAACTAATTATAGAACGATCATGAGTGGCACCTAGTAGTACATCATGAGACCCAATTAATTGAAAGATCAACGGTTGACCTCAGAATTAATTCTGAAACCCTTCAGCAGCTTTAATGAATCGTGCCTCATTCCCTTGACTATCTTATACCCACTTGGTTCAGGACACGGTCTATGTGTGTCAGTCCCCACTAGGCTGACTACGTCACACCTAGCCCAAGTAGTGTCTTTCTCGTCCTTTGGATTTCTAATTACTCTCATGTATTTAAGAGACTCATACTCTAAACATGACATGCTCTGGCCAGAGGCTTTGAGTAACAATCCGACGATAGGCCTGGGTATACATCTCCTCGCAAGGAGTGGTGAATCCTTTGTAGGCTGTTCAAACATCTTCGGGCACTTCGGCTTATACCCAACCATCCTGGGTCCACACATCCTTGGAGATGCTTGCTTAAGATGTTAAAGTATAAGTCTCCATGACCAAGATGACTTGAACACCGCAAGTCAAAGGAACATCGCACTTAAGCTGCAGTAAGAACTTCATTGACATATCTATATATAGCTTACCATATGAAGTTTTACAGCTAGTCACTCCAATGAACTAGTTCCCTTAACTAGCATCCATGTTTATCTCCGGACATCCCAATGTCACTAGCCAGTGAGAATCAGTTGATTAGAGAATAACCCATGCTAGTCTCAACAAAATTGATAGTGTACGTTTTTATCAATTCATCGACTAGGGATATTTTCAATACTTCACAATTGCACATGTAGAGATAATCACTAGTTATGATCTCATCACAAATTCTCTTATGCTGTGAATTGTATTGCGGACATTCAGTAGATGAGTTTAAGATCCCAATCAAATACACAAACATTTATACTCAAATAGTGAATTATCATTTATTAAAATAAATGTTTACAATCATAAGGCGATTGCCTTAGGACACTTCTCTCATATCACTAACAGTTAGCCGATGGGCCCTCGGTTTCAATGGTGGTGGGAGACTTCCCAACCTTTGAATCTTACTTGGAAGTTAAGACGACCAAGAGGCCTTTCAAGGCTGAGAGGTATAGAGCCAAAGATATGTTAGAATCAGTTCATTCTGATTTGTGAGGTCCTATGCCTATCTAGGACAGAAGTAGCTTTGAATACTTCATGAGATGAATATTCAAAGTTATCGATATGTTTACTTTGTAACGCCCCAAATTTCCCTCTCTAGCGTTGTAATAATGGAACATGTGGGCAAGAATAATATTATGAATTTAGTGGGAAAAGTTGTGAATAAAGAAATGTTAGGCATTATCTTGACATGTAGTGGATGTGTGATAATTATGCTTATGTATTATATTTAATGTTATGCTTAATATCCTGCACATGTATGAATGAATAATGATATGCATATGCATGTGTATGAATTAAATATGTAGCATTCTCTAGATGGGCTTTGGTTATGCGGGTTTTAAAAAAATAAAAGGAAGAGAAAGCAAAAAGAAGAAGAGGTGACAAGGATTGAACCTTGGGCCTTAGAGATGTTGTAAGCCTTAAGAATGCATATGGAACCAATTCACCCAGTAGGGGAGTGCTATTAGGAGGAGATGGGAAATTCTAGATGAATAGAAAATAAGTGAAGAGACACATGAAAATGAAGAGGCAACATTGAAAGGGGCGGTTGCCTTTTCACTCCCTATAAAAGAGTATGGGGAGAAGAAATGCCCAAGGCATTTTCGGCCACAAGCCTCCACTCTCTTCTCACCAAGTTTTTCCCTCTTCCTCCTCTCCCTCAGCGAGACCTAGGGTCTCCTTGCAGGCCAAAACTGAGCCTCACATCCTTGAGGAACCGGAAGAATAGAAGAAGAAGAACAAGAGGAGTACTAAGCCTAGGAGCCCCCTTTTCTTCTCCAAAGTCTAGAACACCTTTTGGAATTTTTAGCACAAGAGGTAAGACTCCATCACCTGCAACATAAAAGCCTTGAATGTGTATTTATGATCCCTTATGTTTGCTTGTGATGTTGTGTGGAAAGAATGGAAGAAAGGCCATGTTGTGTGTTTCGGTCAAGGGAGGTTTTCTCCTCATTTGTTATGTTTAAGTTTAGATGATGATTCTACATGCTTATTGCTATCTTCTTATAACAGATGAATGATGAATACGTGATGTTTGAGTGCCTTTCATGATGTAAAGGACCTAGAACCTCTCGGCCAAGTGGTGGAGATGGGTAGATGCATGTGAATGGACTAGGGTTTGATCTTATGTGAATTTCCCTTGCTTATGTAATGTTTTATGTCAAGAAAATTGTGGAATCTATGCCTTATTAACCCTGTAAATTTTGGCTAGCAACTAGGTTGAGGGCTAAAATAGGTCCAAACTACAAATCATGTACCTAAACTAATGTTTAGTGAAGTCTAGACTACCCTTATACTTGTAAATGATCTCTTATGCATTTGTTCCCATGTTACATGAATTTTTATGCTATAATACCCTAATTGTGAGTTTCGGCCAGCAACTAGATTGAGGGCTAAAATAGGTCCTAACTACAATCATGTGCCTAAACTAATGTTTAGTGATGTTTAGACTACCCATGTACTTGTAAATGATCTCTTGTGTGGAGTGTGCCCTTATTTCAATGTTATATGAATTTGATGCTATGAAACCCTACCTATGTAGATTCGGCCATCATGTTTTAAGATAGGAAAAGAATGCTAAAACCAATGTGTTGCCTTGATTAAGACAAATATGTTACATGAATGATGTGTTGATAAGACTAGCATGATGTTTGCTTCACTTGCATGTGTTTAAAGAAAGATCCTACATTGTCATGCTATTTATGTAAATGATTGTGCCATGAAAGTGTGCCTATACTCATGAATGATTGAATGTCTATAGTACATTCATTATGAAAGAAATAAAAATGAATGAATGCATGTATGTATTTTTCTTTAAAGTATGGCTTGTACTGGATCTTGAAAAAGATCCACGGTTCTGGACTACCGAAGCTGTCCCTAGGTTGAAAGAAAGTAGGCCTAATAACCCTAGTAGGTCAAGACTTGCTACCTCGCATCTATTTAGGGATGTGCACAAAGAANATGGAATTTGATTAATTCGCTGATGATTAAATTTTACATGATGAGGAACCAAGGCAAATTGTGAACATGCATGTTACTGATTATCACATTCCTGTGTGCATGAATTCCATATAGGTATGGAACTCAATCTAGGTTAGATATTCTCCCAAAATCCATTGGTCATGGGTCCCAATTAAAGTATGAATTACTCTTTTTGAATAATTCCTGCATGCACCTTTGCCATCCCAATGTTATATGTCTTTCAAATATACGTGACATGTGGATTTAGTGAGTAGGAAAGAGCTTACTAAGTTTCGTACTTATAGTTGATTGCTTATGTTGCAGATCAACATAGAAATTACTAAAGGAAGGGAAGTTGCAAGAAGGGCTTGTGTGTGTGGTGGTGACTTGATTGATCGATCCATTTTAGTGTCATTATAGACTTAGCACTTATCTTTATAAGAAAACATGTTTTACTACCTTATACTTGATACTTGTTAGTTCTTTTGGAGTTTATTTAAGGCATGGATGCTACTAGATACTATATGATCTTTATACTCCCCTTTTGTTGTATGTGTTATAGTTATGTTTTATTTCCGCTGCAATGCCTTAGATTCATATGCAATAATATGCGTAAGTTAAGTAGGAAAAGGTAACGCGCCACCTTAACGGTAAGGGGCGGGCGTTACATATTCCTTCTTTTTGCAACTCCGTTCTGTTGGGGTGTGTCGGGTGCAGTTAGCTGGGACTGAATCCCAGCTTCTGACAGGTAGCTCCTAAACTCCCCAGAGAGGTACTCGCCACCGCGATCTGATCGCAGTGTCTTGATACTTTTACCTCGATGTTTCTCCACATCAGTCTTGAATTCTTTGAACTTATCAAAGCATTCAGACTTGCGACGCAGCAGGTAAATGTACCCATACCTTGAATAATCGTCAATGAATGTGATGAAATATTCAAAGCCTCCTCTTGCCTGGATTGACATAGGGCCACATACATCAGAATTAATCAGTTCTAACACATCTTTTGTCCTATACCCCTTAGCCTTGAAAGACCTCTTGGTCATCTTCCCTTTCAAGCAAGACCCACAGGTCGGGAGATCCTCCACCACCAATGAACCCAAGGCCCATCGACTATCAATCTCTGAATCCTACTAAGGTTAATATGACCAAGCCTAAGGTGCCAAAGATATGTGGGACTAGGCACACCTGAGTTATCAGCGAATGAATTGGTGGTGGAGGATCTCTAGTAATTGCTTAAAACTGATTCAGTATATTTACCTCTTCGATGCTAATATCATAAATTATAACACTTTATAATAGACTAATACATAAGATGATTGCTTACATATTATCAGCTTCTGGTGGGTTAATTACCTCTTCGAGACTAATTTACAAGCCGTATAAAGTGCTTCTTGAAAAACATGATAACTCACCGATCAGGTCAGACCTAGAGATTGATTAACCAATTCACAGGTGAATTCATAGCATGTTAGGACTGAGTTAGGACTAATTCAAGTAATTACTATAGGGCCCTATAGTAATTGCTAATATCATAGCATTTTTGAACTAATGAATTCGGTGTATGTGGCCCTATAGTAATTGCTAATATCGCTTGAATTTTACACAGGTGAGTTATTTCATGCTTCTTTTGGAGTTTATTTAAGGCATGGATGCTACTAGATACTATATGATCTTTATACCCCCTTTTGTTGCATGTGTTATAGTTATGCTTTATTTCCGCTGCAATGCCTTAGATTCATATACAATAATATGCGTAAGTTAAGTAGGAAAAGGTAACGCACCGCCTTAATGGTAAGGGGCAGGCGTTACATATTCCTTCTTTCTGCAACTCCGTTCTGCTGGGGTGTGTCGGGTGCAGTTAGCTGGGACTGAATCCCAGCTTCTGACAGGTAGCTCCTAAACTCCCCAAAGAGGTACTCGCCACCGGGATCTGATCGCAGTGTCTTGATACTTTTACAAAATGGAAGGGGCTGGGCACCACCAAGGCATTGGGTGTGTGTGTGTGTGTGAGAGAGAGAGAGAGAGAGAGAAACCTGGAAGGAGGAGGGAGGACATGGGCAGAAAAAGTTTATAATTAGTAATTGAACATGCCTTGGACCAAGGTGGTGCGCAGAAAATAAAACTTGTTGTTTTTTTATGCGTGAGCTTCGTTCATATTTGTTTAAAATATTGTTCCTCTACATTGCCGGGTTGTTACATCTATCGTTCTGGTCCCTTTTCAAAAAGCACTTGATTTAGTGTCGCGGACCTAACTTATACAGGGTAATAGGATCACCGCCAGTTTACATAAACAGTTTGAAAACTAACCTCGTCTCCTTTCAATATTATCATCTATCCTTGGGTTTGACTTATCAATGTGTGTTATAATAAGGAGACGAAATTGATTAGTAATTTATCCTTGGGTTCCTCCACTTTTCATTAGTTTAGAGTTTGCATAAAGGAATCTACATGAATCAAAGTCGCGCTCATGAACATGAATCATGGCGTATCATTTGTTTGTCGAGTATAAACATCGAAGAGGGGAATCTAGGATTCAGAGGGGCCACTCTTGCCAATGTGACGAAATATACTAAATCAGTTCTAACAATTTATACGGCCCAATAAGATCTCTAGTTTTAACCGCTGCGTTCCTATTATGATAGGGTGCATATGAATCTAAGGCATTGCAGCGGAAATAAAGATGACGTTCTCTCACGATAAATACAACTGATCAATTACCGATCAATTTCTAATCAATCAAAGCTCCCTAATCAATCGATTGGAGTATCTCCAATCAATTGTAGACAAATTTGATCAATTTTCGATCAAATGGATTTGAAAAAAAGATCGTACTCAATTTGATAAAAAATATACTAGATTCTAATTATATGATACTGAATTTAGGAGGAATAATACCTCCTTTTAGACTTTTTTACCTAAAAATAACAAGGATAATTGGATAAATCAGTATGTATCATGGAGTTAAAATAATAAAACTTTATATACAGGGAGCATAAATGAACCTTTTTTAATTATAAAAACCGAGATAAAATTTAGAAGCAATTGAGAAGTTAAAATTTAAAGATAATTTAGTGTTATTTTGTATAAAAAATAAAATAATTTTATTTGTATTTTATTTTTAACTCCTCAATTTAATTAGTCCAGTCCGCCGGCGGCCCATTTAAAGGCGGCCTTCTTCATCGTCTTCTTCGCATCACGTGATCAGTCGCTGCTTCTCCTGACAACCCTCGGGCGCTTCCTTGATCGCGCCACTCCCTGTTAGGGGCGGCGGACTGACGGGTCGCGCCACTCTCCGGCCGCCACCCGAGGCGGAGGCGTGCCTGCGACGACCGTGTTCCCACTACGAGTCCAGGAAGAATCGGGGATGTGTTGAAATGGCCTTCGGCCCTCTTCCTCCTGCCCTTACGCGGATACTGTTCCCTCAATCGCGCCGTCTTCCCCCCGTCTTCGGTGGTCGACGTATCTCCTCCACCGCAGATCGACCCGACAAGGATATATCCCCTTCATCCTCCTCTCCCCCTTCCGTCTCGGCTGATCGGTCGGAGGCGGAGGCGGAGGCGAGGAGGGAGGCCTACCGCCAGCTCGATAACCTCGACTTCAGGACAGCCGCCAAGATCCTCTTCACCACCCCTCCTAAGAGAAAAGAATTCGGGTAATCTGCCCTTATCTTAACTAGTATTGCTACATCTTGCATCTAAAGCTCCGTCTTTTGCTCTTTAGGTTCGATTTCCATCTGGTGCAGTTCTTCTTTGCTTGTTTGCCCTCTTTAGGTATTTCGTATTCAACTCCGAGGTTATCTTTGTCTCTCGCTGGGACGATTTCAATGGCACAATATGTGACCTTCTGTTAATTGGTTTCGTTCTAACAGCGGTATACTTGGTTGCCCAATATGCTCGGTATGAAATTAGAAGAATGGAGGCGGTAATAACACTTCCTACACATTCAATTTTTTTTAATTGATTTTGAGAGTTAGGCTACACCATCCATAGTAGATTTCCTTAAAACTCCTAAAATTGTAACATTGTCGAATTGAATTTGGAAGTAATCAATGAACCACAGAAATCAATGTTTTTCTTCTTTGATTATGAATAATGGCAATTGTTTCTTATACAACTGGCACGATTAGATTTGCTATATTGGAACCTTTCTTCTCCTGTTGTTCATTAATGTCGTTGCATACGTAGAATGCATTTGAACCTATTTTGATTAAGGAAGGATCTTATTGGGGTTTAGCATGTAAAAGAAAAGTTTCGTTTGGATTTAGAGTGAGATGATGAAGATCTTCCCCCGAAGAAAAATCTCATTTGATCAATTATTAAATGTTCTTTGGTGTTTAGCTGAGACTTATTTGTCGAATGCAAGTGTTAAATTGTGGCTATTCTCCTTGTGGTTGGAGGCTACCATTAGAGTTTCCAGCAGAACACATAACTTCTATCATATGCTACACGAACAATATCTTGTCACTGTCATTGGACACTCTGCTAGTATAATTTCTTACTTTTTGTATTCTGAAAGTTACTTGTTGGATAGTTAATGCAAAAGTCAAAACCTATAAATTTGTCTTAGAAAGAATATTATGAATTTCTCCGCCGAAAATAGTTTTATTTTGTCATATTAATGCTTACTCATATGTTATTATTTTTTTTTTTACAGGAATTAGAGGAGAAAAAGAAAAAGGAGGAAGAAGAACAAAAGGAAAAAGAGATTGAATTGGGTAATAATGAAGAACAGCCTGAAGCAGAGTTATCAAAGGTAATAGCAAGGTTAGATGCACTAGAGGAGACTGTAAAAGTTATTGCCAATGAGAAAGCAAAAGTTCCAAGCTCTCTGTCATCCAAGGATCGACAGGTTGACCCAAAAGGACAAGTAGCTGCTG
This sequence comes from Boesenbergia rotunda, assembly GCA_024364735.1. Lineage (NCBI taxonomy): Eukaryota > Viridiplantae > Streptophyta > Magnoliopsida > Zingiberales > Zingiberaceae > Boesenbergia > Boesenbergia rotunda. The sequence goes on along the minus strand of JAGFNQ010006608.1, from coordinate 395,666 downwards.
ATAAGCAATTTGATACTCAGAACCGCTCGTCGTCATCCAAGGATCAACAGGTTGACCCACAAAGACAAGTTGTAGCTGCCAATAAGCAATTTGATACTCAGAACCAGACTAAGGCTCGCGAAGCTACAACAATTAGTAAAAAGGAACAGGTTAGTGGTTCTGGCCATTCATCATATATTGCAGAACTTGACAAAGAAGGAAAAGGATCAGTGGGGGCAACATATGGGAAGTCAACAAATTGATCAAATATCATGCATGGAATTTTACTGTGATGTAGGGCCACCTAAGGAACCTTAACGGTGGAAACAAGTATTTCCTTACCAATTTTGTTAAATTTAAGTTCTTATTCTTAAATTGCTTGAGCAAGAGCAATTCTCAATGTCTTATGGTACAACAATCTAGAATTCTTTGGTTGATTTGCAATTTGTCTGGCTTTGCAGTGTAATTATATTGTACAAATAATGCAAATTAAATTAATTGTTACCTAAACATATAGTCTTTTGAACTAATGTTGTTTGGTTTTTGAACTAATGCATTTCCAGGTAAATATACTGTCTTCTTCCCTTTTAGGATAATTTTTTCAACTTGCCATGTTTTTCACATCTGATTGGGAATTAATCATCAGCGAATGAATTCTACTGCACAACTAAGCTGTCTTGGTCCTCGGACGAAAACAGAGCCAGCGTGCAATATATAGGAGTCTACTGCACAACTAAGCTGTCTTGGTCCTCGGACGAAAACAGAGCAGTTACATTTTCTATGTTTTGAAAGTGTAGGTACTTGCATGGTTCTGACCTTAGAATCACCGGTGGATAACTCAGGTGATTCTTAGGTTCTTGCTTCTACCATGCAAGTCCCTACACTTGCAAATAAGCGGACAAATCAGTAACTTGACCAATATAAACTGAGGCGTAGCGTATAAATACTTTCATATTTAGGGGTGAATTTCATTTTCTAAATGTAAAGACATAGCATTCATAAAATCTAAATTTAAAAAATAAGTATGGTAGTTGATGTAAAGAATTTTTTTATAACTTATCTAAAATTAGAATCTTAAAGTTACATTTGAGTTGTCTATTTTTCATTTTTATTTTATGAAAAAATATGATTTTTTGAAAAGCGGTATTTGATTTGCATTTTTTACTTTTGTGTTTTAGAACAAGAACTATCAGTTTTTTTTTGAAAAATTAAAGAATATTTGAAAATTATTTTCTAAAAAATAAGAAAATATGATTTTTTTTAAAAAAAATTGACTCAAATAAACCTTATATATGGTTTTGAGAATAAATCCACTTGAAGACCATTGAAAATGAAGAAGAGTTCTATTTCGATCAGAAAGGTTGGTTAGCCCTAAGCTATTGTCTTGTCAGGGGAAAAGTGCTGTTTGAGTTGGCACCCATGATCCTTTTTTATCAGTGATCACTTGTAAAACCCATACTATGCATGTGGGACTTTAATCATCAGCGAATGACAAATTACGGAATTATATGTACATGATAATGAATTCTCCCAATTATATGCTATGTGTGAAAAGAAATCACAAAATGGGTTTGTTAGACATGATAACTACATGTTTAAGAATAATAGACTTTGTGTGCCTAGAGGATCCATGCGTGAATTGCTAGTAGAAAAGCAAAATCTAAGGTATCACCTCATGGACTTTACACTCCTTTGCCTATTCCTGATTTCCCGTGGACTGACTTGTCTATTGATTTTGTTTTAGGGCTACCACACACTCAAAAAGGTAAGGATTCCATTTTTGTGGTAGTTGATAGATTTTCTAAGATGACACACTTCATACCTTGCCACAAAGTGGATGATTCAATTTAGAGCACGCCTATATGAGTAACCAAGGCGTGCTCTAAAGAACCTAGATTGTGGACTGCACACTCAATTTGGGACCTAGATTGAGTTCAACTATATGAGTGAGGGGTATTTTAAAGATTTACCATTCAAAGTTAATCTGACAGCATCCCTTGCCTATCACCCTGTCATTCTCTGATGATTAATTCCCAATCAGTGGTGTACAAGGGCTTGTCAGATGAATCACATCTTATGACAGCATCCCTTGCTTGGCAAGGGTGCTCACAAAGTGCGAGTCATCAACCAGATCAGTGGTGTACAAGGGCTTGTCAGATGAAGAACCTAGATGGAGTTGCATGCAGTTAATGCAGTCCATATTGAATGGTATGCAGCGGACAGGCAAGGTGGAAGTCTACCATATCAGGTAATATGTAACGGTTCGTAACCCTATTAGAAACCCTAGAGGCTAATTGCACCAACACATTGTTCACATTCTCAGGTGGTCATCACAGTCTGCAGACATGAACATAGAAGTATTATGCGTTTCCAAAAGCTTGACTTTTCTTTTCTTTTCTTTTCTTTTGGGTCACTTGGAAACTTGGAATTTTGCTGAGGAACTCTATGAACCTTTGCAGCTGTCATAAGATTTCTAGGTCGAGTTCAATTAATATGAGGTAGCTTGGAAACCTTTGAGCTAGATAGGATTCTTCTTTTCTTTGATTGGATGAATGTATTTACATCAACATAACTTCTTTGATTGGGAGTTGTCAGTTTTATCCAAGGAGATGATGAACATTGAAGTATTATGTGTTTCCAAAAGCTTGATTTTTCTTTACTTTTGGGTCACTTGGAACATTGCTGAGCAACACTATGAACCTTGCAATTGTCATGAGATTTCTAGGTAGAGTTCAATTAATATGAGGTAGCTTGGTAACCTTTGAGCCAGAGGGGATTTTAATACATTTCTACTAAGTATTCTGTTGTGGCCAACTCTTTTGCTCTAGATGTTCCTGGTACGTACTGGCTTGGGTAAGTAAAACTAGACTTTGATATGATTCTTTTAGGATTTTGAAACTACGAGAAGCCAAAAAAATTGGAATGTCAAATGAGATGTTCATTTTTTTTCCCATTAATACAAGTAACAACCAATGGTGTTACTTCTATAATCTTATTAATGGTACTGTAGTCAGGTAAGTTAAATGAGACCTGAGGCAGGGGCTAAATTTCTTAAATTGAAAATTTTGTCCATTGGATTAGGCCTGAAAATCTGACTTTTTTGTTTCTTTTTTACTTGCATTATGAAAAGACACTATCCTTGATCCATGCCATTTTCAAAATTTTACTGCAGCATTGAGAAAAATGGAATGCAATTCTCTTAGAATCTGAGAATAATACAATTCAAGTTTTAATTGGTTGCTCATTCTATATTCAAGAAGTTTGTTCTGGTTCCAATTTAAATGCTCAGGTAGAAGGAGGTGGAAATACTGGGAATGCCTTGACCTGTGCTGCACGTTTGGGTTTAAAACCCAGGGTAATTTCAAAGGTTTGTCTCATTGAGTAATTTGATTTTTGGCTAATATTTCTATAGTTGAGTGGGTTGAGTCTTGTAAGATCCTTTGGTTGTTCCATGAATAAACGAAGCTTTCTCACATCCATTCTCCATTTTCAAGAGTTATATTAGAAGATTCTGAAATGGCTTTGTTGGTCCCTTTGATAAATAGTCTTAATATGGTTATATGACAAGCTAAACAAACTAATTCACTATAATGCATCCAATCTTAGAAGTTAATTAGGTATGTTTTAGCAGAATTTTGAAGGAAGATGAGGTGTTCAGAAAAGAAAGGTTCTAGGATAAAGATTAGCAAATACCTACGAATATCTATTGTAATATTCATCACTTGTTGGAGATAAACTTGAGTGCTAGTCTTGCCGATTATTGAGTTTGCTGATAACAGCTCCTTAAATCATTCCCATAGGTAAATATTTATTCAAAATTGTACATTGATCAAAAGCTCGTCAACCAATGAACATAATTCCTCTATCTACCACCTCCAATCCATCTTAAGAGTGATGAGAGGTTTGTCATGCTATTGTTATAGGGGGAAATTGCTTTGAGTAATGAAAATTATAAAATGCATGCTGGCGTACATTGTAAATATAAAGAATGCAATGAAGCTAATTATGTTATTCACATTCACTAACACTTTTCTAAAAATTCCTTTAAGAACCTACCTATTGATTTAAACAACCCTTTGGAATTATAAAGAAATGTAGAAACTTAGGTATCACACCTAAGAGTTCCTAGGCATCGCACCATAGGGAGTTTGTATCACACAACCTAAGAGAACTCTCAAAACTTTAATATCTATTTCATATCCTAGCATTATAACTGTACACATTTATAATAGGGCTCACAAAGGACTCATAGAGACACATACTAAACATAAGTGCTAGTAGATGAACTCATTGAAAACATAAAGGAATTATAAAGACACATAGGAAATATAAAAGACTTATAAAGATACTACAATTTTCCAAGCATGCGAAGTTAAAGCATATTTGTTGGACATTAAATGCTGGTTTTTGACTTTAGACTTCAACCCTTTGGAATTTATGAACTTTGTTCCCAAGTGGATCTATCATCTTCCAAGATATGCCAAATTAATAGTTGAGCTTTAGAACCTTTATTTCTACGTTTATAGACTTTTAATGGAGTTTGCCACATATCCCCTAGGTGATAAAAATTCGTCATGGAATCTTTTATAAAGGTCTCGATTCAACTTTTGAAATTCATCTTTAGTAATCCATGTGCATTCAGAGAGGGGTCGTGCCTTCCATTTTTGATAACGACTTCCCTTTTCAGACACAATCTGATGATCAATTACATCTTTAATGTCGTCTTTCAATGTTTGAATTAATGGCGTACGAGCATTATGTGTATTACTTGCCATAACATCTTCATGTTCAGAATATAAAGTGAGATCCTCAATGTTGAAGATATTGCTAATACTCGTGTGTTGGTAGATCAAGGACATAAGCATTAGAGCTGTTCTTCTTTAAAACTTTATAGGGTCCAACATTCCTTGAATGAAGTTTCTTATAAACTCCTCTTGGATATCATCTTGGCCTTATACAAACCATAACCATATCACCTTCCTTAAATTCAGCAAACTTTCTTTTTTTTTTCAAATCAGCATGTGTTTTATATCTTTCATTGCTTATGTGTTTGTTAAAAGCGTCGGCTTTAGCACTTGGCCTTGCTTGCCTCCAGTGGTAAAGAAGCAAAATCAATTGGCCTTCTAGGAAGCATGCCTTTAATAATTTCAAATGGGCTGCGCCACATGCCAAATTAATAGTCGAGCTTTAGAACCGTTATTTCTGTGTTTATAGGCTTTTAATGGAGTTTTCCAAATTAATAATTGATGGAGATAAGTGCAAACTCCATTAAAAGTCTATAAATGCATAAATAAAGGTTCTAAAGCTCAACTATTAATTTGACATATCTTGGAAGATGATAGACCTACTTGGAAACAGATATGAAGTTCATAAATTCCAAAGGGCTTGAGGAAAAAACTCCTCTGACCCTCTAGCCACTTGGTGGTTGGATTTATCTTCCTTCACATAACTTGGGGATGGAATACGAGGAGAGTCTGGGGTGACCGTAATTACCTTTTGCTACAGTAAAGTCCAAAGGGTTGAAGTCAAAAGTCAAAAGCCAACATTAAATGTCTAACAAATATGCTTTAACTTTGCATGCTTGGAAAATTGTAACATTTTTTAAAGTCTTTTATGTTTCCTATGCGTCTTTACGAGTCCTTTATGTTTTCCATCCACTAGCATTTATGTTTAGTATATCTCTTTATGAGTCCTTTGTGAGTCATATTATAAATATGTGTATAATGTTGGGATATGAAATAGATATCAAAGTTTTGAGAGTTTTCTTAGGTTGTGTGATACAATCTCCATGTGGTGATCCTTAGGAACCCTTAGGTGTGATACCTAAGGCTACGTTTGGTTTTCATTTTCCATTCTCGTTTTCTATTTTCATATTCTTAGAAAATACGGTTTTCTGGAAAACGTGTTTGGTTTGTATTTTCCACACTTGTTTTCTAGAAAAAGATATAGTATTTTCTGAAAACTAGAAAATGAAATAGTCATTTTCTAAGAAATGAGAAAATACGATTTTCTAGAAAATGAAAATAGAAAACAGAACAAACCAAATGCACCCTAAGTTTCTACATTCCTCGAATACTTCATTCCAGATTTCGACTCCCCAAACCTCCCAACGCTCAATCCCCTCTTGTGCTACATCATATTTGGTATTAGAGCCTAAGTTAATATGTCTACAAGATCTGTGAGGAGCTTTAACTGATAGCCAATGTGATGAGATACTTGTTGAACAACTTGATGGCATGCAAATTTATCTAAATGGTGCTAAAGCCATGATTTCTCAATCTAAAGGTGATCAAGTCCAAGGAGGGCAAGGAGAAGCATCTCAAGCAAACAACAACTTGATTCGAGAAGGGTTTCCAACACCTCAATAGCAACAACCTTTTTCTAAGTGGGCTAGAGGGTTTTTTGAGATAAAAAATAATTATCAAGATGTTGCTGGAGATATCACAAAGAAGATTCGAACCATGGTGTCATATTTCAAAGGGAAAGTGAACTCCACTTTATTTGTTGATTGGCTTGTAGTAATAGCAGAATATTTTGATTGGTACGACATGCTAGATGATCAAAAGATATGGTGGACGGGTGTTGAAGCAGACATAAGAAGATTAGGGAAACCACCAATAACTCATGGCAGGAGATGAAAGCTAAACTACGAGAGAAGTAATTGACTACAAATTACTATGACAAATTATGTGATCAGCTTATTAATTTAAAACAGAATCAATTGTATGTAGCTGGGTATATGTAGAAGTTAGATGAGTTAAAGACAATGGGCCAAATTGTTGAAGATCCTATACAAACTCTTGCAAGGTTTAAAGTTAGATTAAGGTCTGAAATCAAAAGAGAATTATTAAGACAACCACTTCACAACCTAGAACAAGCTTTCCAAGTTGTTTGGATATGGAGGAGTATCTGAGTTATTCATTTGGTAAGAAGCTTGGAGTTTCAACGATGAATAAAAGAATTCATGAAACCAATCAGCAAGCAAGAGGTGGATTCATCAACTTATTTAATCAACAAAGTGACTCTAAACCACCTTTGGAACCAACCGAATTAAAGAACAAGGGCATCATATGTTTCAAGTGTCAGTAACCGGGTCGTATGACTTATAATTGTCCTAAAAAGAATTTACACATTGAGATAGAGCATGATCAAAGAGGAGATTGAGTGTTGGGAGGTTTGAGGAGTAGAAATCTGGAATGAAGTATTAAAGGAATGTAGAAACTTAGGTATCACGCCTAAGGGTTCCTAGGCATCACACCATAGGGAGATTGTATCGCAAAACCCAAGAGAACTCTCAAAGCTTTGATATCTATATCATATCCTAACATTATAGCAGTACACATATTTATAATAGAACTCACAAAGGACTCGTAAAGACACATACTAAATATAAATGCTAATAGATGGAGTCATCGAAAACATAAAAGACCCATAAAGACACATAGGAAACAGAAAAGAGTTATAAAGATGCTACAATTTTCCAAGCATGCGAAGTTAAAGCATATTTGTTAGACATTTAATATTGACTTTTGACTTCAACCAAATTTATGTACTTATATATCTGTTCCAAGTAGGTTTATTATCTTCTAAGATATGCCGAATTAATAGTTGATCTTTAAAACTTTTATTTCTGCGTTTATAGACTTTTAATAGAGTTTCCCACTTATCTCCAACACATAGTCACTAGAATATCAGTCGAGTCTATTTTAGGCTAGGGTTCTAAATGAACTAAATGTTGTAAGCAAACTTGGTTTTCGGCTTGGTAAGAGATTGTTTATATTCGTTTAGTATACACAAAGACAATTAAATTAACAAGCTGGAACAACTCATTAAACTAAATAAATAAGTTAGAACACATATGTGTTCAACTCGTTAATGTTTGTGAACAAAGATTGTGAATTGTTCGTGAACAATGTCCACGAATAAAATTCTTTATCAACTTATAAATAAATTAAAAAATTCTTAAAATGAAGTTCACTAACCGACTAAATATACTTAATATAAAAAGTTTGAATTAAAAGTTTGATGACATCTAAACGAATGAAGCTCAAACTAAACTTAAACGTAGCTCAAGCTAAAAAAAAAAAGAAGAAACAAAGCTTGAACAACCGTTAATTTAGATTTAGCTTGGCCGAGTTCGGTTAACTTATCAAACAAACTTAAGCAAAACAAAGGTTGATTCAGCTTTGCTCATTCCCCCCTCCTTTCAGTGTCTCAAGAAACAATGTTAATTAGGTATAGGAAGATATTTGAAACAATATCTACTTGCTCTTCATTGCCGCAATGCAAATAAATGATAGATTTATTAGATAGATATTTTTGTGCAAGACAACATTAGTATCCTTCCCTAACATATGGAGGCTGATGAGACTAGCACATTATATGGTGACATGTTTTGCTATTATTCTTGTCTCTCCTCCGCATGTGTAAGTGTTGATGTGCATGTCTAGAATCTTTTAGCCTACTCCTTGTCACCCTATGTCATGTAAGCAAAGGGGAGAGATGCTGCAACTTCTTTAGCAAGTCTTAGGGTCGATGCAGTTCTTTATGATGCATCAAACTTTCTGTGTTGTTATTTGGTTATCTTGCAGTGTAGGGTAAAATTGCGTACTATAGACCCTTCCCCAATACCTCACATTGGCGGGAGTTTCATGCACTAGACTGCTCTTTTTTTAGTCATTTCAGAAAGTTCTAGAGTTCTTTTTGGCATGTAAAATCGCTTAATGGTTATGGATTAAATTGTGATCAATTATTAGATGTTTGGCATCTGTTGGAGATGGAGTTGAATTCGATGGATATGGTTTTGTATTCATCTGCAAACCTCTTTGATCTATTCTTGTTCATTGTATACCAAGAAGTAATGTCAGTCTAAGGGCTCAAACTTGGAGATGCTTCTCTTCAATCTTATCAAAGTATTTTAAGTATTAGCCTTATTTTTTAGTTGTTAATATCTAAGTGTTTTCTTGAATTAGAGATCATTAGGTGGAATAACTGATTTTAAGAGAAATAATTAGTAAGTATCATAACTCTCAATGGTATTTTAGAGTTTAGGCTAAATTATCTTCTTAACTCCTAACTCTCATCTCCATTTTCTGATTCTCCTAGGTAGCTGATGACACTCAAGGGAGGAGTATGCTTGAGGAGCTTGAAGCAGATGGAGTAGATACTTCCTTTATGGTGGTGTGTAATTATGCCTTCTTCGTTTACTTCCATTACACAAATTGATCAAGCATCTATGTTTATGACCTTTGCTTTTTTCTTCCCTCTTTTAAAATGGGTGGAAGGAAATATTTACTTCCATTGATACCTTGTTATCTTTATCCTTATTATTCAGATTGGCGAGGAAGGAAATTCTCCGTTCACCTATGTAATAGTTGACAACCAAACGTATGAAATTTCTTTATCAGTAGTTCTTTTTTATGTTTGATATTTGAGGGAGTAAAAGCCTACCTTCCTTTATTGTAAATAACTTTAGCAGTTATCCAGTCAGTTCCATGATTAGTAACACTGGCCGAATGCTTTAACTGTACATGTTGAACACACCAAGAACCATTCCAAAGCTGGATTGGTGAAAGATGGAAAATTCATGTTTTCTAACACCTAATTGGTGAACATCAGTTTAAATTCTTTGTAGTGGATACTGTTCTGGAAATCCAACAGTTATATTGGTGCCTCACTAATTAAGTTGTTACAATTTTAAGCCATAATTTTGATGCCAGTCAGACAAGTAGATATCAGCTTTTCTTGGACCAGAATCCCACTGCCAAACTTATGGTTTGCATCTGTCAATATGTGATTATGTTGTTGTTTTAGATAGGATACTGTGCTATCATCTTGATGTTTTGATGCCATTTCTTTCTTGGTTTTTCCTGATAGACTGTTTGTGTTAGATTGACTGATCACCTTTGTAATAGTACTTAAGGAGTTAACTAATTTCCCAGTAGCTAAACAGAAGCATAATTTCGTGTTTCCAGGAAAACTCGTACTTGTATTCATACTCCTGGAAATCCTCCAATGGTTCCAGAAGATCTTACACATGCTAATTTATCATCTGCATTGGATGGTGCGAACCTTGTATACTTTGATGGGAGGTTATGGGAAACTGCTTTAGTTGTTGCCCAAGAGGTAATCATGATCATATTGTACACTTCATAGTTCATATTGCTCTACAAAGTATTTCGGCATGATCTAAAAAAATAATTTCTTGCAATATGAAAAAAAAAGTTTGAATTGATAATGAATCTTCAAGTCACTCTTCATGCCCTTTCCAAGCTGATCACTAGGATAAAAATTTAATCCAGATGCTGAATTGTTTTCTCTGATTGAATTTGCCTATACAGATGACACGTAGTATATCACTCGCTAAATATCTATTAGATATTAGCTGTTCAGTGGGTATGCGTAGGTAGGATTATATTATTTACTAGCCCAATTATTCCAAATTAATGACCACTTTTCCGGTTAATATTGCATAGTGTGTAATTTAGACCGTCCAGTTCCACTGTTTACTATACTCACAAAATTTCCAATTTCAAAGTTCTGAGAGTTGAATAGCCTTACAACATCTGGATTAAATCAATCCATTACCAAAACCATTCAACACTAGGCATTAGACAAAAACCATTGCTATAAACAATGGAATAAGACCACCAAATAAGCGTTCTAAGACTACACCAATTACTAAATAATCTAAACAGATAATCAACCTCTAACTACATTCCTACTGCATTGGCAGTATACAGTCAGTCTAAGAGTTAGTTTTATGCATTTATGATACTTATGGTGTTAAGACTATAAAGTGTTGTATGGACATGTGTATTTGTGGATACTCACACAAGGGGTCTGTGGCGTGGATATATGCACCTACATATTGGCATGTGTCTATCATTTTATGCCTGCTTATTGGTTTAGTTTCTGGAATGTGCTCTTTTAATCTGGGTGTGTGCTCGTTTAAATTGAATGTTTCTGGAATGCATTGTATTTAATTGCTTCCTATAAATCTTCAGCACAGGCAAGTAGAAGGAAAATTTCAATGTTAATTGACGCAGAAAGACCAAGGGAGGGATTAGATGATCTACTTAATTTGGCAACTTATGTTGTTTGCTCCGAAAAGTTTCCACAGGCAAGCGTATTTCTTTAATACAAGCATTCTGGCCTAGTATTTAGGAAAATGCATCTTCCAATTATACTTTAGCAGTTCAAACAAATACATCATCTTATTTTACAGGTTATTTTACTTTCTCAAACGATGCTCTGTTCTCTTCATTACTGGTGCATTACTACCACTTGTGCTTTGATACTAATGAATAAACTTCCGTCACAATTTTTTTGGTGATTTATGTCACACAAGCTATGCATAATTTTTCTCCTTTTTTTTCTTCCTTCTCTCTGGTTCCTTTCTTCTTCCTTTCATGTATCCTCTTTGTTGGTGGTGTAGACCAACGCATGAAAAAGAGGGAGGAGAGAGGAAACATAAAGAATCAGAGTGACAGATAAAAGAGGGAGGAAGAATAAATAGGTGGAGATCAAGAAATAGGTGGAGAAAACTGAAAAGACAGGGAGGAGAAAAGAAGGTCAACACATGTCACTGTTGTAGTATTGCTAGCAGCAATAATTTCCTTAGGGAAAAGGAAAAGAGGGAGGCAGAAAAAAATTGAAGAAGAAAAAAGGAAAAAGCAGAAAGGGGGTGTGGTAGGAGGAGAGTAGTTGGTCAAGAAAGAGAGAGGAGGGAGTGAGAGAGGAGAAGAAAGATAAGGGAGGCAGAGACGAAGGAAGAAGAAAGTAAGCTAAAGGATTGTGATGGTGTGTTTGTTTTCATTTGCAATAGTGTTACTATCATAAGTGGCATACTGACATTCTCCAGGGTAAAAAGGAGAAGAGAGTGAGCAATAGAGGGGGAAGAAAAACAAAGTAGAATTGAAAATTAAAAGGGCAGCCCGGTGCCCAAGTTCCTGCCAATACGAGAATTGGAAATTAATGAAAAAAAATATTTTTAGTTAAAAAAGTAGATTGGGTCTTCTAGTTAACTTTCTTCTTGGTACGTCTAAAAATTTACTTCTGAACTTGATTGAAGCACTTAATTGTTTATTTATTCGGTCTGAACAAAAATATTTTATCATACTGAAATCATAAAATAGTTTATGTATTATTTGTGATTTCTTTTATTTTTTAAAATCGTGTACCTAAACTAACGGTTGAATTTGCATTAGGTATTTCAGCTTATCGAGACTACATTTAGTAAAACATCATTTTGATGGAAACAAGGTTTAAAATTTTGAGCCGCGTCAAAGTTTCAATCTTTGACTATAATGATATTATTTCACTATCTTGCTGGCATTTCGATATATGGTGCCAGTGACAGAATTAGATGTAGGAGTAGGAAGAAAATGAAGAAAAAAAATGAGACAACTATATACTTAAGTTTAAACTTTGTTTTTTATATGGAACGGTTCAATTTTAACTTTATTTTTATGGAGACAAGCTAAAAAAAATAAGAAACATTATCTCAATTCATCTTAACTTGTGTTGTAAAATGTCAAAAGGTGTATGAAATAATACTCATTGATTATTGGCACGGGAGGCATTTGCTATGCTAAATAGTATCAAGTTTCAATAATTTATCAGAACAATATATCTTGACTGTTTTGCCCAGCACCTTAGTTGAAGATCTGTTTTTATCATTGTTTGTACTACATTCGCTTTTTGATGTTGTCAACCTCTAGTTGTCCGATTGGAGACTAATTTGTTCGATTAGTACAACTTCCTTGAATTCCTTTGCTCAACTTTGTTGGGCATCTTCCGTTCTTGAATTCCTTTGCTCAACTATGTTGTGCATGTACTTAAAAGGGCATTTTGGACTGGGACTTTGTTACCATATTCGGACACATTGTTACTACTTGACTATCTTCTATGTATAATTATGTTCCTTTACTCCCTGTATATTTGGGACAACGGAAATAATAACTAGGAAAAGTTTTCACGTAGAAAATTTTCAGTGTTTATTTCGTGAAAAAAATAGACTACTTATTCTTTTTGCTGTTTACTTATTATAAAATAATGGACAAACGAATTTAAGATTCCATTTGCGGATTATTTTTTTGGACATTTTTTTATCGACCCAAATTGGATGGAACGAACTTTCCTTCCTCCCTCATCCATGCTAGTCAAATCTCTTGCAATGGTGCTCGCTACCGCAAGAGGTAGCTCATGGCTGCGGGTGGCCCTATGTGGTCGCAAGCGCAAGCTGCAGGCAGCCTCGAGCGCCGCCGCAGCTGTCGGTGGCTTCACTCGTGGCCGCGATCTTCTATAGTATTTTTTTTTGTTCCCCACCTCTTTTCCTTTTTCTTTTCTTTTTTTCTCTTCTGTTTCCCTAGCCTTTTTATTTTATTTTCTCTTCTTTTCCCTAGGATTTTTTTTTTCCATCTTGGATTCCTTTCCTTCCTCCACACCTCGGAGTAAACAGAGCATTAGTTATGCATCTTGTCTATTGTTTACAAGTCTAAAGTTGTTGGTCTCCTTAACCAAGTTACATATGGAAAATTCATGAGACTTTTATATGTGCACGAACTGTTCAACTACATTACCATTTAAAACTTGTTTTTGCATTGCAAATATAATAATAGTAACTCTTTTCAGTTATGTGGTTTCTGTTACAGACATGGACAAATGCCCCATCTACTCCAAGCGCATTGGTATCCATGCTTCTAAGACTGCCTAATCTGAAATTTGTGATTGTGACCCTTGGAGAGAGGGGTTGTATAATGCTTGAAAGAAGTACAGATGGTAGCATGAGTAGTAGTTTTGTTTAACAGTTTGAACAAACTAATTGCCATGTTAACATTTACCATTATTATAAAGAAGAAATTCTTTGTTTTCCTATGCTTTTTTTATGATTGCACAGAAGCTTCTGGGCAAGAGAAAGTGGAAGTCGAAAGTTTACTGGAATCACTAAAGACCGGCATCAATGAAAGTTCTCTTCTCCCTACATGCATATCATCAAAGGTATTTTCTGATAGTAGACGTTTATCTTTAGTTTTCTATCTGTGTTGTTTGAGAGTTGGAACTTGGTACTAGTAACTTTCCATGCTGTAAATATGTAAATCAATTGCTGTTCCACTCTAGTATTGATTTCTCAGTCGCTACCTCCAGCTAGCAACTTTGTTGTTTGATTATCTAGTTCTCTAAATGGCTTTTCATTATACTCCTAAAAATTACCAGTGTGTATGATCTGAATAGCGATGCTACCTGATGATGATTTAATTTTATCTCTTATTGCTTGATCTTACAAACTGATACAATTTGTTGATCTTCCAAACAAGATGACTTTGGTTCATCCTTCAGTATTGTTGGTTATTGCTTTTAAACTCAGAAACTATCATTTTATTTCTGATATCTAGTGTTTTCCATTTGCAGTCTAGCTTGAGAATTAGTGCCAATGGAATTGGTGCAATAAGTGGGAGGTTGCTTCTAGGAAAAGCAGAAGTCATCCCTCCATCAGAGCTGGTCGACACCACTGGTGCTGGGGATGCATTTATCGGAGCAGTTCTTTATGGTTTGTACACCTATGGATACCATACCCGTATCTGTCACACGAATTTCGAACATACTATCTTATCCTTTTATTCTTTCTTGGTCGGCGAAAATCCAAAGGGTCTGTACGCCTATTGTTCGATCAAACCTGCAGCTGCTAAAATCCAAATGCTAACATGTAGCCAAAAATAAAACGTCGAGTGATCAACAGAAATGCAGGCTTCCAACAACTAAATCACATGAGACCCATTTTCCCTTTTGAGTAAACTAATTTAGGTTCTAAATCTAAACTAATGTTTGCTACAATCACAGTGATCATCTTCTTTTCATTTTTTGTCAGTGTTTTCTATTCCCTACATCTGACTGCCTTTTTTGGTTTTCCTTTTAGCCATATGTGCCGGCATGCTGCCCGAGAAGATGCTTCCTTTCGCCTCGCAAGTGGTATAAACCTCATGTTTCTCACTTTTCGCCCGTACTTCTGACAATATAACTCTGTCGTAAACAAAAAACCAACCAATCCAGGACCCTCTCAAAATCCTCTTTTAACACTAGCTATTTATCAACTTATTTTCCAAAACAGATCGATGACTAAAAGTTCATCAAATTTCAAATTATCAGTAGATTGTCTTCTTGTTTAAGTTTATTAGTATCATCCAAGTCAATGTCGATAAAATTTTGATACAAAATGCTATTTGTATCATCAATCTAGGACCTTACTATTTATCAAACTTTCTTTCTGAAACAAATTGTCGATTCAAAATTCATCAAATTTTAAATTTTTTAGTAGCTTGTCTTCTTGTTTAAGTTTATTGTATCAACTAAGTCAATTTCAATACAAAATACTATTTGTTTGCTGAATTTACTTTGGAATGTGTGCTCAAATATCTCGCGAGTATTTATTGTGCATTTTCACTGCAGGCTGCTGCTGGATGCCGAGCTCTAGGCGCTAGAAGTGGCTTGCCTAAACGCACAGATCCAAGATTAGCTCCTTTTTTGGCTGTAGAACTTTAACTACTGAATTTCGTAACTTTGATGTTTGGTTTGGTAAGAGATTATTTCTCAATGAACAATTTTAAAATATCCTGGTTCAACTCTTTAATATTCATGAAGGGGAATTGTAATTTTCATGAATTATGTTCATAAATAAAATTTTAACATATTAACTAAATAAATAAATTTTAAAATAAACATATTATCAAGTTCAATCAAATAAAAGTTTTTATTTTTTATTTAGTGAAATTTATTTAAATTTTATCAAAATTATTTTAATTTGGATAAAATAAGTTTTGATTAAAAATTTAAAAAGGAGTCTTATATTATTGTTATTTCTTAGAATGCTTAATTGTTTTTACGGAATGGATTGATGATTAATATGTGGGTATTGTTATTTTAAGGTTGGAGGTTAAAATCTAACAAAGTTAGTGTGCCTGTCTTTTTAACATGCTAGCTACAACATCCGAATTAATAATTTTTGTAATTTATCTTTTCTATTAACCTTGGATATGTTGGCGGAGATGTTAGAGGTGAGTGTATTTTCTTTTGTCATTTGTATTAGTTGTTTGATTTGTAAAAAATCACGTAAAACACATTATTTGGAATCATTTGGATGAAGATTTTTTTTGGGAAAATTTTCTTAAACTCCCCACTCTCAAACTCATCTTTACATGTAATCTCCATTCAAAAATTTCTTTACATGCAGTTCCTGATGGGATTGACAAGATAACTTTGTGAGTATTATTTGAAAAAAGTTGAGTATAAAAGTTAAAAATTTGAGTATATAAAGTTGCATTCACCACATCAAGAAACCGTGTACTCAATTTTCACTTTTTATACTCAAGTTTTATTCTTTTATACTCAATTTTCACTGATGTATACTCAATTTTCACTCTTTTATACTCAATCTATCAGGGATTGAATGCAAAGAAAATCTCAAATGGGGAGTGCATACAAAGATCAAATGGGGATTGGGGAGTTTTCTATAATTTACCGATTTTTTTTAAATTAAAATTTATGATGATTGGATAAAACAATTTTGATACCTTCTTTTTCAGATTTTGATCATTTGATAGCAAACTTCTTTTTGGCAGAAAATTAAAAATAGCTTCTTTTATAATCATTATAATTAAATGTGCAATGTAATTATTTTCAAAAATATTAAAAATATTTTATTATAATTTTTGTTTAAAATATCCTTTAAATTTTATATATTGTAGCGAATAAAAATTAAAAAAAATCCACTTAATTAAATTATCAGTAAATTATAGAAAAATTTTCAATCATAAATATTTTTTTATATTGTGGGAAATCTTATTTTACATTCTCTAAAATTCTATTTTTACTCCCTTAATATTCCAATTACATATGTACCCCTATTAATCTCTTTTCCTCTCTCCCATTTCTTCCCCGGACTCAATTTCCATTGTTATAAAGGAAAAGTTCTAACCAATCAAATCCATCCGTTCATCAATTCCCACCGACAATAATATAAAGTCCTAACCATTAAGATTCATCGAACATCTAAACTCGCCAACGAGGAGTTGCAGCAAGCAATGGAAGAGAAAAAGTTGAAGCCTCGAAGAATAATAAATTTCTTCATTTTTTTTAATTTTTTTTATCGATTAGTCTTTTTTTTTGTTGTTGTTTCCCACCATTCATTGCTTGCTTGTTGTTGGTCATTATTTGAATTTTTTGGCTTCTTAATTTTCAACATGTCATTGTCCATGCAAAGTTTTGTACCATTTAGTGGCGGTTTGTTACATTTTGATGTCCATTAAATTGATGATGACTTGTTTTGGATTAAGAATCTTCATAAATCACTTTGATTTATTATTTTTTTAATCATTGTTCAGTACTTTCTAGCCGAAAGGAATTTGTATGAGGATAATTACTTTGGTAGGTCGGATAGGAGAATATTAGTAAGAATATGATATGGTATAATTTTATTCAAGTCGAGCGATTGAGATGAGCAAATGAATTAAATGATCAATCATGTTCTCATAATACTAATAGTCAATGATAAATTAGAAAACCTAAAGTGATTTTATGTTCTCATCGTACTAATAGTCAATGATAAATTAGAAAACCTAAAGTGATTTTATGGTAGTTAGATAGAATTTGGCATAATCAAACTAATAATACTGAATGAACTACAATTTAAACTATGCAAATAATTGAGAATCTCTTCAATATAATTTAGCAAAAGACATGAAAAAAAAATAAAAACAAGAGTATTTTAGAATTTTAAAATTATAAAAGGTTATTTTATTAAATATATTAATAAGATTATTTTTAAAAATAACCCCTTAACATAGCTATATTAATTAAATTCTGATGTTTAAGATATATTATTTCAGATTTAAATAAGAAAATTGAATTATTTATTCAATAAGAGACTTAAATGCTGTGTTGTGAAATGTATGAACTATTTTTCTTATAATATTATTTATTAGATATTTAATAAAATAGTCTCTTACTATTTTAAAATCCTAAAATATTCCTATTTTTTTTAAATCTTTTTCTTTGTATCTTTAACTAAATTATATTGAAGAGATTATTAATTATTTATATGGTCTAAATCACGATTATTCCTTCGTTATTGTTAGTTTGATTTACATCAAATTCTATCTAACCACTATGAAATTATAGTATATTTTCTGGTTCATCATTAATAATTTCATTATTCTATTAAAAATAATATGTTTAGTGAAAAATCTCAAGGAAAAACTCAGTGAATCACATGATATTTTACATACAACGATCTTCGACGGGTTCATCGTACCCCTAGGGTATAGTTTAATTTGGGATGACGACCGGAGGCCATTGATGATGCCCAAACGATAATCAAATATGTACATGTAAAATATCATATTATTTATTGAGCGTTCAATTAAATTTGTGTACCGTAATTCTTATATATTAAAGGAAATCTATCTTCGTGTCCTGAGACCATTAAAACATATAAAATATCTGAAATTAACCAATAGCAATTAATTACATTATTCTTTTATTACAATCAAATACAAAACATTTTATTATATTATTATTCCTTTTATTTCATTTATATTGTTATTTCGCTTCCCCTTCTATCTTGGGGCCATTTCAGTCCGTACCAAATTTAGCAAATGCACATCAGTCCACCGTCGGGTCTGGAACGTGGGGCTCGTCGCGGTACCAGAAAAAGGAAATGGTAATTAATTCTCGTGATTCCCTTCGCAAAATAAACACCTTCCTAGTTCCCTTTCCTCCTCTCTCTTCTTCTTCTCTCTCTCGCACCTCCCTCCCCTCCTCCGGCTCAAATCCCCTCCGATTTCTTCTCTGGCTGTGGATCTTTTTGTCGCGATCATCGCAGATCTCCCTTCCCGAAGGAGGCAGGCTTGGCCTTGTTTCTGTATCCAATATGCCCACATCTGTCGGGGGAGTTTTCTTCTTCCCGTTCTTACAGATCGCCGGAGATTTGCAAGCATTGTTTGCTCTCGTCGTCCAGTTGTGGTGCCGGATGTGATTCTCTCTCTTCGGGATGGCGCAGTAGAATCCTGCGAAGGCGAGAGGTAAAGTAAAACAGATTCGATCTGTGTTCACATTCTTCTTCTTTAAAAAAAAAAATAAAATAATGAATTTGTTGATTTGGAACGCAGAATGAGCGATTTTTCTTCCAAAATTTAGTCTTTCACCTTCCCTGAACTTGTTGGTTTGTTATGGTTTAGGGTTCACGTTCTTGTTCTTCTTTTAGAAAATAAAATAATGGATTTGTCGATTTGGACCTCAGAATGAGCTATTTTGCTTCCAAAATTTGGTCTTTCACCTTCCCTGAAAATAAAATAATGGTATATTAGCTGCTTCTGGTCGTAGGGCAGGGGAGGAGAGGGAGGGAGGGAAATTTTAGGATGGAGGATCCGTCCATGTACAGTCACAGTCCGCCGCATCTGGCCGTCTTACAAAGAGATCATGTTGCCCTCAAGCGAATCGTCGCCGAACTCCCTCACCTCCCCAAGGCTGGGGAGGTCACCACTGAGGAGGAATCCCTTGCTGGCGAACTCACAGCTGATGCAGTCTCTGCGGTCATTGATCGCCGCGATGTTCCCCATCGGGAGACCCCTCTTCACCTAGCTGTCCGGCTTCGAGATCCTATCTCCTCTGAGATTCTCATGTCAGCCGGTGCAGATTGGTCTCTTCAGAATGAGAATGGCTGGTCTGCGCTTCAGGAGGCTATTTGCACCCGTGAAGATTCTATTGCCATGATTATTGCTCGGCGCTACCAACCCCTTGCTTGGGCTAAGTGGTGCCGTCGACTCCCTCGCATTGTTTCATCCATTGAACGGATCCAAGATTTCTATATGGAGATCACATTCAACTTTGAGAGCTCAGTGATCCCATTTATTGGGAGGATTGCACCATCTGATACTTATCGAATATGGAAGCGAGGCGCAAATCTCAGAGCTGACATGACATTGGCAGGGTTTGATGGATTCCGAATCCAGCGTGCTGATCAGACGGTCCTCTTCCTTGGTCAGGGTGCTCCTGCTGAGAATGGGCATCCACAGCTGCCTACTGGGTCTCTAATTGTACTTGCTCATAAGGAGAAAGAGATCACAAATGCACTTGAAGGAGCTGGAGCCAAGCCCACAGAAAAAGAGGTGGCTCATGAGGTTGCTTTGATGTCTAAGACGAATATGTTCAGGCCAGGGATTGATGTAACACAAGCTGAGCTCATTCCTCATCTCAATTGGCGGCGACATGAGAAAACTGAAATGGTTGGGAATTGGAAAACAAAGGTCTATGATATGCTTAATGTGATGGTGAGTGTGAAGTCAAGAAGGGTCCCTGGTGCTATGACCGACGAGGAGTTATTCACCATGGACCATGAAAGGAGGGTCAATGGTGGAGATGTTGATGGAGAGCTCAGTGATATATTAACACCAGAGGAGAGGATGCAGTTGGATGCAGCACTTCGGACAAATAATTCTCAGGGTTTTGATAAATTTGAAGGAAATAATGGGTCACATGACAATCTAGTAAATTCTGAGTCAAGTGGTGTTACCAAGGAAAAGAAAAATCGGTCAGTATGTAGTAACAATAAGACGTCAAAGAATGATGGTGCTGAGGATACAGCTGACCAAAAAAATAAAAACTCAAAGTTTCCAGAGAACGGACATCACAAAACCAAATTAGCAAAGGATACAGGAGATGCTAAGAAGGGGAAAGAAAAAGGCACTAAGAAGAGTGGTCGCAGCGAATCTAGCAAACATGAAAGTGAATTCAAGAAGGGTTTGAGACCAATTTTGTGGTTGACTCGTGATTTCCCTTTGAAAACAGATGAACTACTTCCTCTACTTGATGTCTTAGCTAACAAGGTCAAGGCAGTGAGGAGGCTCAGGGAGCTTTTGACCACAAAGCTGCCTCAAGGCACATTTCCCGTTAAGGTAATTTTTCAGTGCATGTTTTAAGTTGATTCTGCTCTTGATTTTAATCTATCTTTATATCAGTTAAGTGAAAGTCACGTTTTCATTTAATGTTGATTTCTCTATAGATTATTTTTAATTTTTTGTTTTAATAAAAGTTAAAATTGCACTTTGAATAAGTCCATATGATATTTGGGATTAAGTCTTCCTTTTTTGGTTTAACTGGATTTTTTTTTTCAAATAAATTTTTTTTCTTCAGTGTTGCTATTTTACTCGTCTATTCTGATTTGTCATAACTTCATTATGCATTTACCTTTGTCTCTTCCATCCCTCCATTTAAAAAAACTAGTTTTTCTGATTCATATTTGTTTTATTTGTATCCATGCTAGCAGTTGGCTGGCATGGTGATCTCTTTATAGATGGTTTTTTTTTTGAGTCGAATCACCTATTAATTTAGACAGGTCATTAGTTGGGTGATCTTTATGAATATCATTTTCAACCTTTACCATAAATGATGATTTTAACTCTTTCTCCATGGATTGAAAATTTCTTGTGCAGTGAGATGATTTTTCTTGTTTTTGATTGGCCACATTGTTTGAGAACACTGCTAGTCAGTGGAGTTATATATCATTTCTCTTGGGTCCATCCATTATCTTAAATACCGTTGGTCAGTGAAGCTGTTTATTATTTCTCTTGGGTTCGCCCATTAACTTCTGTTTTTACATGAAAGAGGGGATGGTATTATGACTCACACTCACTTATTCTAGGATGGCCTAATAAACAGTTGATCTTTAGTATCATAGTACTATTGTTGGTTTCTGTTTCTCTGATAAGTTGTTTTGTCATGGCAAAACCTGGTTTTCACCATTCAAGTTAATTGCTTGGATTTCTTTTAGGGTTAATTAATTAGTCTTATCATTTTTAACCAGACATTAAAATTTCATTCATTTATAAGATATGATTCTTATTATTTACAAAAATTTGCCTCCTCACTTCAGCCCCTCAGATTATAGTGTGTAAATCCTAACACTAAGTAACATCTCCACTTTTTATTCCTCTCTACCTCCTTCCCAAACCTTTGCTAATTTTCTGCCGCTAGGCTGCTATGCCCAACCTAACATCTGACCTATCTTTGACAAGATTCTTGTCAATGGAGACACTGCATTTGCAATGCCCTTGCTAATCCAATAGACTACATGCTTATGGAGTAGATGTCGACTTGTCTACAACCAAGACTTCCATGGCTACTTCTAGCTCTCAAGGATGCTGAGAGACTATCAGGCGATCGACTTGATCATCATTAACTTAGCAGAAAAATTAATGACCAATGCAGCGAGTTCTGTGAGGAGTGCTAATGGGAGTTGATGCACACAGGAAGTGTGGGCGATAAAATGAGTGTAGACTCAAGGTAATCAAATCTAATCTAAGGCGTACATGAACTGACAAAATTTTCTAATTAGCGAGATCCAGGTCATCACTAATACGATGTAGAATATGAAATTAAGTTCTCAGGTTAAAAATGATAGATTTAAAAAGTAAATAAAAATTTTGGATGAATTTGAAATATTTTTAAAAAATTGGGATAAATTAATTAATTAACCATTTCTTTCATTGCAATTGTTCTATTATAATTAGCATTATGCTACTTTCTGCGGAAGACAAAATTAACATAAATCATTCAGGCACACGACCAAATCTTCAATATTTGGAATGGTCGTGAAATGAGGACTTGCACATCAGATAAGTAATTATGGTGTAGTGTGCAGTTGTCATAATGATCCAGGAAAATTTTTATTTCAATTGCATATTTCAATTGTCTTTAATATGCATAATTTGTATCTGCTAGTCACACTCACATACTCGAGACTGCAGTGCATCCATAAAAGAATTCATGCACTTGAACTTTTATATTTATCATTAACAAGCAGAGCTCTTGGATGACATCCAATTTCGTTTGTTTTTTTTGGTTAACCTATTACAACAATCGGGCTCTAAATCAAAACATCGTGCTGCTATAATAGACCTCATAAGCAGCCAACTTACATTAATGGCGTGTCTGATTTTGTTCCCCTTTTCTTCCTTTCCCAGTGTCTGCTTCACTTCCTAGTAACCATTCAGTTTTTTTTTAACATAATAACAATTGCAGTATTTCGTTATTTGTTCTGGCTTGAATGTTCCTTCTTTTTCTTGTCCATAAAAGTATCATTAGTTATTTCTATATCTTCCTCTATTTTTTTAAATAAAAAGTTTCAATTTTTTGTAACATGAAATGTGCTGGAAGGTGTATTTTGTCTGATAGAATTAGGGAGGACAAGGAGTCAAAATACTGGTGTTACTTGAACCCAGAAATAAAATACTGGTGTTTTGAGTAATTAGGTGTAGCTTCACTATATGATAAAATGAGTCAATATATTCAAATTGTATGGATATGTTCATGGATGACTAATATTCTATAGTTAGTTATTTCGAATATATTAGAGTGGAATTTACACTCCGCCCGTGACGACCCAGTCATGGTTGGTCTCAAACCCGGATAAAGGAGGATGGGTACATTAGATTGCCAGCCAGCGTAAAACTATGACAAATGCTCAATGAATAGATTTATTAAACTATTGTGTTAATGTTAGGTTGTTCTCCGGAAGGAACGCGTTGCAGGATCCTACTATAACGTCTCAGCAAGGACCACTATATCTCCAAAACTCGGGTGTAATGTTAAATATGCAAGAGTTCACGTTGCAGGATCCGACTATAACGTATCGGCAAGAGCTACTACATATCCATGAGAACTTGGGTTAGTGTTAAATAGACAAGAGTTCTCACACCATAGGTGGGATAAGAACAAATATTATAGGAAGATTAATAGTCTAACATAGGGGAGCAAACAAATCGAATCGAGCCGAATAATATGAAAATATTGATATTTGAGTTCGAGCTCGAAAAATATATATGATATTCGAAGCTCGTAAATACACAGTTTTGGCTCGAGCTCGATTCGAAATAAAATTCAAGCTCAAGTTCGATTTGGATTGTTCGAACCTCGATTCAAGCATATTCGAACTATAGTTTGAAATGACTTAAATCGAATTTGATTTAAATCGAATGATTCGAACCTTAATTTGAATACATTTAAATAAAAATTATGTAAAAATAATTAGAATTTGATTCGAGTTCGGCTTGCGAGCGACTCGGGAATAATTGAACAAAATAGTATAAGTTCGAATTTGGCTTGAAAAAATATTCGAACATGTTCGAGTTCGGCTCGAATTTGATAATTTCGAATACAAATCAAATATTTTTCGAGCCGGCTAGAAAAGCTCGCGAACTGGCTTGATTCGTTTGCACCGCTAGTCTAATATTTGGAACATGGAACATAGGAACCCTCTCTGATAAAACAATGGAGGTTGTAGATACGATGATTAGGAGAAGAATTAGTATTTTATGTGTACAAGAGACAAAATGGATAGGGGAGAAGACAAAAATAATAGAGAACTCGGGTTTTAAATTATGGTACACAGGAAAGAGTAAAACAAGAAATGGAGTGGGTATTTTTGTCGATAGTTCTTTAAAAGACGAAGTTGTTAGAATAGTTAGAAAAGGGGATAAAATTATAACTCTCAAGAAGCTGGAAACGTAATTAGCATATATGCATCTTGAGTAGGATTAGATGAATAAACTAAATCAAGATTTTAGGATGACTTAGATGAAGTATTACAAAACATTCCGTCATATGAAATGATTTTAATATGAGGCGAACTAAATGGACATGTCGGAATGAAAAATGAGGAATATGAGAGGGTACATAGGGGCTATGGGTTTGGACTTTGGAATAAGAAATGAAAAAGGGAAAACTATATTTGATTTTGCGATAATATATGACCTTATACTAGCTTAATACTTTTTTTAAGAAAAAAGAAAAATACTTGGTCATATTCAAAAGTGTGAATAATAAATCGTAAATTGATTTTTTTTATGGTTAGGAAAAGAGATAGAAAAATTTGTAAAGATTGTAAAGTCATCCATGGAGAAAACTTAACTACCCAATATAGGTTAGTAGTATTGGATATGTACCTTAATCATAATATCAATAGAAGGAAAATATATACAACTCCTAGAATTAAGTGGTGGAAGCTAAAGGATGAGAAACAAAACATATTTAAGGAGAAAGTAGGAGTATAAGAATTTGGTGAAATATACGGTGACTCTAATACGACATGGTATAAGACGGTATTAAAGTTAAAAATAATAGCCAAGAGTGTACTTGGTGAGCCAAAGAGACATGCACCACCAACTAAGAAATGTTAGCGGTGGAATGAGAAAGTAAAGTGAGAAAAAAACAAATAATCTATAAGGAATTATATATTTATAAGAATGAGGAAAATTTTAAAAAAATATACAATAGATAAGAAAGAGACTATGAAAAATTGAATGAAGCAAAAAATGAAAATTTTGAACTATTGTATCGAAACTTGAATGTAAAAGAAGGGAAAAGAGACATTTATAGAATAGCTAAAGTGAGAGAGGAAAACAAGTGATCTTAGCAAAATAAAATATATTAAAGATGAATGCAATATGATACTAATAAATGATGGAGAAATAAAAGAGCGGTGGAAGATATATATTTATTAACTTTTTAATGAAGATTTAGATGACCAACTTAATTTAGGCAATTTAAGTAGGCCAAATGAGAATAGAAATTTAAATTTTTATCGTAGAATCCAAACTTTAGAAGTAGAACAAGCTTTGAAAGAGATTTAAAATGAAAAAGCAAATGGAAAAATCGTCGGACAGATAATATCCCAATAGAAGTATGGAAGTGCTTAGGGAAAAAAGATATTCAATGACTTATAAAATTATTTAATATGACATTACAAACGAAAAAAATGTCTAATTAATGGAGGGAAAATACTTTAGTTCTCTTATATAAGAACAAAGGAGATACAAAATTGTGCAAACTATAGTGGTATTAAATTAATGATTCATATTATGAAATTTTAGGAAAGAGTAATAGAAAAAAAATTAAGGAATAAGACCATGGTGATCGAAAATCAATTTGGGTTCATGTTTGTAAGGTTGACAATATAAGTTGTACATCTTTTAAAACAAAAAAGTATTGGGAGCAAAAACAAAATCTACACATGATATTCATTGACTTAGAAAATGTTTATGATAGAGTCCCAAGAGAAATTATATGGAGAATTTTAGAAAAGAGACGTGTTAGCATAGCATATATTGAACTAATTAAGAACATGTATGAAGATGTAACAACCAGAGTGAAAACTTTAGACGGATTAACTGAAACATTTTCAATAAGGATAAGGTTACATTAATGATCAACTCTAAGTCCGTATCTTTTTACACTAATTATAGATAAACTCACTAGACATATTCAAAATACAGTACCATGATATATATTGTTTGCAGATGATATTATTTGATAGATGAAACATATAATGGAATAAATGCTAAACTAGAATTTTTACGGGAAATACTACAAGTGAAAGGTTTTAGACTTAGTAAAATAAAGACAGAATATATAGAATTTAATTTTAGCAATATTAGACGTAATGAGACAATTGTTAAGATAAGAGATGATGAGTTGTCTAGAACTGAGAACTTTAAATATTTAGGATCATTTTTGTAAAATAATGGAGGGATTGAGAGAGATGTCTTATATAGAATACAAGCAGGATGGTTAAAATGGAGGTTAGCGTCGGATGCTTTATGTGATCATAAAGTATCTCTAAAATTTAAAGAGAAGTTCTACAAAATGACAGTTAGACCTGCTATGTTACCCGATGCTGAATATTGGACTATAACTCGGGCACATGAGCAGAAGATGAAAGTTGCAGAGATGAGGATGGACATACGAGGATGGATAGAATAAGGAATGAGAGCATTAGAGAGATACTCGGAATTGCATCTATTGATGAAAAATTTCGAGGGACACGTTTCAGATGGTATGAACATGTACTTAGACAGTCAATAAAGGTTCCAGTTAGACGATGTAAAACTATGACAAATACGCACATCAAACTAAAGAGAGAAAAGCCAAAAAAAGACTTGGTTAACAATAATAAAACAAGATAAAATTTATTTAAATATAGATGATGATCTAATAGGGGATAGAGTCTAATGGTGGAGATGAATCCATATAGCCGAGCCCACCTAGTGGGATATGGCTTGGCTGCTGCTGCTGCTGCTGCTGCTGGAGTGGAATGTGAAAGGGTTGAGAGACCAAATAAAACGTTAGTTAATTTAATATAAGATGATGTAATTAATTTGAATATTACTAGTGATATAGATCTACATAAAGTCTAATGGAGGGATAAGATTCATATAGTTCACTCAAATAGTTGGGAGAAAAAGCTTGATAATGATAACTCTGACCCGCACCTGATCGATTATCCACTTCTCCAACTCAACTAAATATCTGGTTCAGGTACTAATCCTAATACTATCTGATCTCTACCTGAAATAAATAAAATGGTAATCCATCCGTAATTACTCAGACTTAAAATTGGTAACTGTGCAAGTATTCCTGGGCATCCACTATTTTAAGTGAATCCAAAGCTGATTTAAACCCAATTATAAAATACAATCGTGTGCCAGAACCTAATGTAAAGATTAGGAATGTGACAATTGTTTATTGGATAATCATTGTCATCCATAGTATTATTAGTTAATATTTATTTTATTCCTCTAACTTGGTATTGGAGTAGGCCAACACTTGTAGTGTTAGGTTTCTTACTTTTCATTCCTCTTGTGGAAAGGCAGTATACTAGTGTGATGGTGCAACCTTGAATACTCTCCTTTGCTACTTCATTTTTCTATCCTTCCTTTTGCTGGTTTCTTATGTAGAATCTCCATCAACAAGGGTACTGATGAGATTGTCAACAACCAAGATGCAGACTATAACTGCTCGGTAATTACTCCCATTAGCTACAGACATGGGTTAACTCAAAAGACGGCCAAATTCATGCTGGTTTGTCCTACAGTAGGATTTGAGGTTTCCTTCTTTATCCCTGAACCTCATATCTGATTATGCAACTCCCTTCGATATCCAACTGTATCTCTGCATCTATCAAGGCCTGATACAGTTATTCAACTCAGGGCCCTTTGGCTGTAGTCACCACTCTAATTTTTGAGCTTTGAATCTAGCATACCTCCAAATCACATTCTGTCCCATAATTCCCTCTTCAATTGTTGTCTCGGATCGAGAATCCTCACAGTTGTTTCTTTGAGGTTTCAAGATCAAGGGCAATGGGATCAAAGAGCATGGACTCAGCTCTAGATCTACATCATAAGTTTGTATTACAGCGAAACTATGAACATTGGTTTCTATCTCTCAAAAATTGATGGTGGGGTCTAGAACCAAAAGGATCCATCAGTCATTTGTAAAGGGCTATGGAAATACTGTGTTAGATATGAAAAGAAAGTGGGAAAAAGAGAGAGAAAAAAGTTGATTATAAAGAATATAGATGCTTTCATCAAAGTTTGGAAGCAACAGTCTGTTTATGTATATATATGTATGCATATGATAACTCAAACTTTGCAAGAAATAAACAAGTTCCAAATTTGTTATGGCTAACTAAAAATCAAAATTTTGCAACTTTTAAAATCCATACAATTTTAGCTGCTTAATTTAAATTTTCCATTTTTTTTATTTTCATAGTTTCCCCTCAAATTGAAGGAGGATTCAAATGCCCATCATTTTTTTCATCTATCTCTCTATCATCTTGTGTGCCTCATTTGAAGAAAGTTTAGGTATCTGCTATAATTTAAATTTTTATTCTCTTGAAGTTAGTATTAACTT
Source organism: Boesenbergia rotunda (assembly GCA_024364735.1). NCBI lineage: Eukaryota > Viridiplantae > Streptophyta > Magnoliopsida > Zingiberales > Zingiberaceae > Boesenbergia > Boesenbergia rotunda. The sequence continues at coordinate 366,947 of JAGFNQ010006608.1, read as the reverse complement.
CTACTTACATTTTCCTTGACATCATCTCTCTGTTAGTATAATGAACAAGAACTTTATCTCCTCCTGGCATTTCTTTCAAAGTAGATGTTGGAAATCTAATTTCCCTTTTGTCCACAATACTTTAATTAGTCTTTCCATTGGAAACCTAGTTCTTATCTCTGTTCTAGTAATCTTTCTTTGTAGTAAATGTCAGAGGATTGATTAGATAGTCCCCTCTCTAACATTAATCTCCTCTTGAGCATCCTCTCCTCTCTCGAATTAATATCCATCTTTACTCTGTATTCTCTTCCCATGTTAACTGTAGAGAGTAGGTCCTGGAAGCTTAATTTCTCTCTTTCACTTCATCTTTGCTAACTTCATGAAGAAGATTTCTCTGAAGATCAAATCAAATAATATCTTCAACTTCAAGTCTAACTATTAACTCTTTTCGAAACTAGTCCATTTCAATAGTCTTATCTATTTTTTCTTTTTAAGATGTTTTGTTTTATAGAAAAGCTGGATATAGACCAATAAGTATGCTCCAGGGTGTGGGACTGTTAAGAGCTAATGAATTTAGATTAAGTCCTACGTGAGTGTTTAGTCGTTGCAAATTATATCAGAGGTATGTAGCTAATTGCTTACATTGTCTTGATGCTTATAATTTGATTGCTACTTTTCCCGAGTGAATTCCTATTTCTACGATTTTATGAAGGTTTGGGCATGGTTCAGTTCTGCCATATGCTGTTTTCATTTTATCAACCATTCAACTGTGAATTCTGCCTTTTCAGTTGGCCATTCCAATCGTCCCTACTATCCGGGTCCTTATCACATTCACTAAATTCAAAGAGCTCCAACAATCTGACGAATTCTCCACTCCTCCTTCGAGTCCTACCCTTTTCCAGGAGAGCAAAGCCAAGGAAACAGAAGAATCAGGTAGCTGGTATTCATGGATGAGAGGCAACCGAAGTGGGCAGACTAGTGATAGCAATGAAGCGCAAAGCTTGAAAGATGAGGACGATCCTTTTCATATTCCTTCAGAATATGCCTGGATCGATGCAAAAGAAAGGAAGCGTCGACTGAAGGCCAAGAAGCGAAAGAATAAGCGAGTTGCCAATAGAAAGCAATCCTCTAAAAGTTCAGACGATCACCAGTTGGTGGATGGTTTCGTATAGCAAATGGAGTGTTATACATCAGGTAATTAGGTGATCTAACAAGGGATTTCTTAATAACTACATGCTTTTGTAGTTCCAGTTTCCAAATGCCACTAGTAATGGCAGGATAGCGTACGACAGCAGTCCTCGAGATGTTCTGCATTTCTAGTTCTATAATGAGAGTCAGAAATCTCTGTCGCAGAATTTATCTTCTTCATATTTGCAGAGGGTTAAAGGCCCCCATATAATTGTAAGATGGGCATTTGTTTACAATCCTGAATTCTCAGGTGCACATACAATCAACCAGTTGTGTTAATTTCCACAATTCATCGAACAATGTATTATTATTTTCGTCTAGAGTTTTACTCCATTTCTATATCTCACTGTTGACTGTAATTTAATAATTTGTCTTGTTATGAAATCTATTAGCCATTGCATGAACACGTTCTGATCATTTGGATTTTCTTAGTTATACATATTTTGTTTCCATTAGAGTACTGAATTTTGATGCTTCATTCTGCCTCCCTGAGATTACTTTGAATTTGAACCCTAAACTCACATGTACCATAAGATAGATGTTGCATTTAGGATTTGGAGTTGAGAGTTTTAAAACATAATTTTGGGAATAAATACTCCAAAGTCGAATGGTGTGCCTACGGGTTCAAACGAGTCTCTTAGTATGTTTCGATTAAAAAATATATTTGATTTGTAATCGAAATTGTCAAATTCAAGCCGAACTTGAATATTCAATAATTTGTTTTTAGCTGAATTCGAATTATAATATTTTGTTTGATTATTTATGAGCTACTCACGAGTCGAATTTGAATATTATTTTTATATAATTAATTCCAATTAAGGTCTAAGTAATTTGAAAGGAATTCAAATTTAAGACTTTCAAATTATAGTTTGATTATGTTCAAAACAAAATTTCAACTATTTGAATCCAGTTATTCAAATTACCTCGAGTGAAAATTATTTATATTTTTTAATTTTAAATTGATTTTAAATATCATATATATTTTCAAATCGAACTCAAATATTAATATTTTCATATTATTTGACTTGATTCATTAGAAATGATACGAATGAAGTTTGATGATCTTTATCTCTCTATAATGAAGCTCAATGATGTAATCTAGCCAATGAGTTTAGCATCTTCACGGGGTATCTAGTTGACTAGAAGGTGAAAGATTTATGATAATGACATAGAGATCAATTTCTGACAGTCACAAACGCATGGACTAGAGGAAAAAACTCCTCCCACCTCTTATTTACTTGGCATTCGACTATAAACTATCACCATGATTTATCTCTCTTCGCATAATTTAGAAACGGACTATGAGAGACGCATAAGATGAGCATAATCACCTTACACTACAATAATGAGTGAGTATAGCAAATAGACAAGAATGAATCATCCTCGATCGATCGAGTAGTCCACAATGAACCAAGTCGAGGAAGTTTCTATAACGAAAGAGTATAGCAAATAGCCAAGAATGAATCATCCTTAGTCGAGTAGTCCACAACGAGCCAAGTCAAGGAATTCCCTTTCTTACTCAAAATTCCATCAATGCAATCCATTTCTCACTTCCGCTCAAGAATGTTACGCCGGACTTCATTGTCATATTAAGAACTTATCTCTCTTTTCACATTCTATCGTCGAAAAAAAAAAATATCTCTTGACATTTCTGAACATTCTCATGTAGTTGAGTTGTTACAAAGAAGCGTGCGAGAGTCCTTTAGTATCTCATCGTAGATAGTATGCAACTCCAAGACGTAGCCTATTCTAAAACCCTAAAATTCAAACTATCCATGGGTAAATCCTAGTTTAGATCCTCTTATCTTTTCACCCATAATCTAAGGGTAACGATGTTCATACTAACCACTTGAATCCTAACTCTAAAAATGTTTGTCGACTTCAACACTACAACTCCGAGTTTAGCTAACATCCTTGTGAACCTTCTGCTTAGGGCATCACTATCACATTAGTATGGCAATTGACAGTACAATTGTACGCTTTTGGGATATCAATATAGTTTGTACCACTACCAACATTGTCGACGATGCCAGTTTCTTAAGGTGAACTCAATGCCAGCTAACTCAATTATGAATAATTTGTCCCGACAACTATGTAGTCCTTGGATCGTAGTTGGTGTCAGATGAAACACTCATCACCTTGAGCTCATCTAGAATAGTTATGTCCTATTGAGCCGAGTATCACTATCGTAGAAAATCCTGACTGATTGACAATAAATTTAGGCTATCCCTACCAAGACACAGCCTTAATGTCTGAAGAAGAATCAATAGAATTGCTACTGAGGGACACCATGTCGAAGGAAACTAACACTCAACTGCCAACACAAATACTAAACTTGCCTTACAGTTGCTCTTTTCTCTCAGGAATGATCAAAGATCCTCTTCAAGGCTCAAACTGAGATTCTCCATTAGTCAAGCTTAGTCTATGGCTCTTCGTTCATTCACTTATCCATCAGACTTATTAAAGGCCCACAATGCTGCTGAAACACCTTCACCGTTTGCTCAACTCAAGTCGGATCCTATTGAGCCGAGTGTCGGTATTCTAGAAAATCCTTTTGACAGATTAACAATAGAATTAGGTTATCCCTACCAAGACACTGCCTCAATGTTTGAAGGATCAATAGATTTGCTATCGAGGTACACCATGTCAAAGGAGAAACTCTCACACACAAACACTAGACTTACCCGACACTAACTCTTTTCTCTCAAGAATGATCAAAGATCCTCTTCAAGGCTTAAACTGCGAATTCTCCATTAGACGAGCTTAGTCTATGGCTCTTTGTTCACTCGCATATCCACACACAATGCTGCGTGAAACGCCGTCACCATTTGCACTCTCCATTCAGACAAATGAGCGAACAAAGGTTACATCTCCGAATGGTAGAGGCAAACTCTCAGCAATCCGGCGTGTTCCCTGATGTCGTCTCCAATGTCATGAAAATCATTCCACACTGTTTGTCACATTCTAAACTGGTGCTAGTTTTTCCTCCTATGCTATAGCATTCACACACTAGACATTTTGACTGACCACAATGCAGTACTGAGTAAAAACACTCACTTATCAGTAATTAACAAGGATTGAAATCCAATTGATCTAAGGAGAACTGCTGTGAAGTTAACTACAGTACATTCTAATTGACACAAGGAAGCATTAACCTACCCTTATTCAGAAAACAAATAGGTTACGGTAACAGTTAGGCTCCAAAGGAAATGGTAGTTCATAAAACATGATTATGGTCTCAAAGAGAATGATAGAAGCTAGGCAAAAAGCATTTAGTGCCACAATACATTCAGGTTCTCAAAAATGTATAACCGTTCAGTTGTTTCCATGTTAAACTTCAGTTTTGTTGATACACCAGATAGCTGGAAAATTCATCATGTTATCGTCGAGAACCTCCACTGTTTTCATGCAATCACAGCAAGCACAAAGATGTTGACATAACAAAGAATGCAAAGGTTATCGAACAACACCTTTGCGAAGCATAATGACTTCTGAATAATGCAAACCACCAATGACAAGAGTTCCGACTTCAAACAAACACCACAAGCTTCTGACCTCTCTTCGACAACGCTTCTCTCTCAACCCTGTAAAAGGCTTCGATTTGGTGGTGGGGCGAAAGTGCTTATGCTGCGATGCCTGTACAAAAGGGCATAAAGGGAAGAACAATTATGCCATTGACAAATATCTAACCTACTAGGCTGCCATAATCCTTAACTATAGTTTACTTTTGCTGTAAGTAGCCTCCATTACTCGGTATTCTAATACTCTAACCTGCTACACTAATCTTACACCAAAAGCTACTGATGCTGCATCAATAAAGTACCATCACTACATATTGACAAATATCACATACGCACTGAAATAGATAGCAAGGGTGACAATACAAATGTTACAACTAGCCATACAATACATACTAAAGTTAAAACTACATCCAAACCGAAGAAGTCCATAAACTAGTCTTGCTTATTACTAGAGGTGCAGAAAGCAAATTAAAGTTTCCATAAGTATAGCAGTAGAAACACACCAAGCATAGAGAGGGGAGAAGCTTTAAATATGGTACTAAGAGGTATCAACTACTCCTCGGAATACTGATTTATACTACGAAGATGAGAATGATAGGTAAACTACTCAGATGATATCAAGTGAGAATAGCATTTAAACTACTGAGATCAAGCAGTCCAACCCAGGATAAAATTTAGTCTTCCATAAACGCCAGATATGATATAGCCCAATGAGCACTAGGCGGTGAGCTTCCAGCCAAGGTCCTGCACTCACTGCTGCTGGACTTGCCTACCTTGAGGACCAGCATAACCACCTCCATAACTAGCCGGACCACCAGAAGGACCATTCACCTGAGAAGATCCGTATGACCCAGTTTGTGAAGGGTCTAACTTCCAAGAATTGGGATAACCCGAGCTTGCGTTACCATACCCTCCACCTGTGTAAGCAGAACCTCCATGTTCTCCTGCATTGCCTGCAGAATTATTAACAGGGCCACCACTACCACGAGTACCATATGATCCGTATCCACCTTGATTACCATAAGGTCCTTCCGACCCTCCATATCCACCGTATCCATAACCTTGGCCCATATACCCAGAGGTTCCACTTTGACCGGTCGGTGTTGCCCCAGACCCGCCACCTGGACCATAAGATGCAGTTCCACCATATCCTGCAGAACCATAACCAGGAACTTGATTATTCCAGAGATTTCTTTGAGCTCCTGGAGGCCCACCTACATAACCAGACATTGGAGCATTAGGATTTCCGTAGGCACCAGCAGGTCCAGTGTACCCAGTGGCACCAGTGCCATAACCCCCCACACCATAACCTGCATAGCCAACACCATTGTTTGTTGCTCCATACCCATAACTAGGTGCACCATAGCCGGAGGAACCATATGCCTGAAGGCCACCAACAGCTCCTTGGGGTTGCATGTACCTATTAGCATCTGTCCTACCATCATAAGAGCTAGCATTACCACTTGAACCACCATATGAATGATGAGATCCACTTCCCATTGGTCGGCCACTGCCAGAATTTAGATTTGCATCCTTCGGCAGGGCACGCTTAACTTCCACAGCCTTTCCATTCAGATCATGATAAGTCTTCTGAAGAACTTTATCAACAGTATCCTCTGATTCAAAAGAAATGAATCCAAAACCTCGAGGGCGATGAGTGTTTTGATCATACATCACAACTGCATCAGTCACCATACCATAGGCCTCAAAGTATTGACGAAACTCATCCTCCGTTAGAGTTGGAGGCAAGCCTCCAACAAATATTTTTTTGGTCCTAATGTTTGCACCAAAACCAGCTCCAGCTGACCTACCAGCATTAGAATTTCCAGAATTGGGGTTTCCAGATCTTTGAGATGTTTGTTGTTCTTCCCTCGACAGAGCCCTTTTGGCTTCCACCTATTCATTAAATCAGAAAGTCCAGCAGACAAATATAACATTGATAACAAACGAAAATGAAAGTGTAGTTCACTCACATACATCAAAAAGGTGATATATATGATTCATATTAATGTAGTGCAAAGCAAAGGTTTGTAATTACAACAGAACATAAATCTTCAAAACATAACATCACAATTTTACCTGAAATAGGGGATTGTGCAGACAGAAAAATAGCAAATTGCATTTATCTATGCTGAATTAGCAATTTTTGGTGGTGAATTATTTCTAAAAGAACCCCCACCCCCCACACTAAAGGGGAAATCATAGTTATTAACCACATTAACATTGATTAATCATTTTGTCAAAGTTTGTCATCCTTACAGCCAAAACAAGCCAGAATTTGTACTATCATCCTGATAGATATTCGATGTCAATCAAGGACTTCCTTTCCTAAAGGGAGATAAAGCATCGTCCATGATATGTCATAATAGAAAAGAGATAAAAGTGAAAAATAGAGAATTTAAGAAGAAATGATAGGAAGTAGAATAATTATCTGAGAAACAAGACAAAGACTTAATGATTTCATCTTGTTTGTAGACTGAGGAATGCGAATTATGAGATAAAGTTCTGTTCGCTCGCAAGGAAGGGCTTTTGGCAGAAGGCAAAGGCAAGAAGTGGGAGTAGGAGAGAAGGGAAGAAGAGAAATCCTTCGTGATGTTTACTTGAAAGCGTATAGAAAGGAAATAAGGGGGAGAAGTAGTGTGTGAAGGAGATGAAGCCTCATCACCTTCCTTCTCTCTACTATTCCACCCATTTTTAGATTGCAATCTGTTCTTGGTGGGAAAAACAGATCCGCGGAACCCTTTTCTGGATTCCCTTCCATGTGTCCTTGCACAAGCAAAAATGTGATAAGACTTTTTCTCTTTCCCTTCCCTCAAATTAGTTCCTTTCCAAGGGAGTAAAACCAGTATTGTAAATGGCGGTAGGCAATCGCAGGATAGTCAAGTGCCTAGGCGTTTTACTATTTTTATACGCAATATTATAAATAGTCATTATTCTTTATCATGTTTATGCATAAATAAGTTTCATACAAAACAATGCAATACAATTTATATAAAGTCCAAATAAATATATAAATGCAACTTACAAGATAATTAATTAAAATTCATCACCATATTAATACTAAAAGAGTAACATCATTACTTTTACCAAAAGCCTAAGTTTAAAATTTAAAGTTTTAATCCAACATGGAAACAAACCAACAAAAACTAGACTAAACATAACTAATCTTCTAAATCATCTACACATGCACCATCAACTACATACATAATCCTCTCACTATCATACTCAAAATCAACATCTTCATTCTCCTCCTCCGATGTATCTAAATCATCATCAAATTCTCTAATGGGGATGTTCCTTGCACTCCTTCTTGGTGTGTAACACCTCATCCGCTCCTGAGGTCTCCGCCACCATTCTCCAAGTAAATCCCAAACCTCATCTTCATCACCACCATCATCAAACTAACCTTGAGCTTCACTAGCTTAAGAGGATAGAAGCAAAACTCACCTCATTTCTCTTTTACTCTTCTTCTTCCTAAGATTGACGTTGAATTTAACATATACAAGATCATTCAATCTTGATGTCTCGAGCTTAGTCCTCTTCTTAGTATGTATCTAAATAATTAGAAAATTATTAAAAAATAATAAAAAGAAAGGATAGATAGCATAATTTATGAATTACTACTTACCCCTTCAAATTGACTCCAATTTCTTTTACACTCCGATTAACTACTTGTCAAAGAGATATATCTCATTGTTATCTTTTGTAAATTTGGGTGTCACCACCGTAATTGGACCACCATCCAACTTAAAAAAGTAAAGAGAAAAAAAAAGGTAAAAGAGGTGTGTATGTTAGTGAATAGAAATAAAAGAAAGAGATGCACCCGGATCAAAGTCATAATACACATTTACCTTCTCATATGCCACGACCACTATTTTCCTTCCAAAATTTCCGAATTTACTCTTATACTTCAATAAGTCATCATTAGAAATAGTGGATTGCATGCCCTCGTTGGTGGGAAAAATTCTCTCAACACAATTCAAGAACTCATTGATAATATTGGTGTCATTTTGTATGCCTGGATCTTTGAATTAAAAAACGGGATTCAACAAGTAAGCGACATAATACAAAGGACTATCAAATCTACCCTTAAACTTCTCATGAATAATCTTCAAAATAGAGGTGACATTTTCTTCTTTTTTTTGAAAGCGTTTCTAATATCTTCTTTGACTTCTTTAAGTGTACCAATAAAAAGGCCATTGGAGGCTTTTTGTCGCTGTCAACAAGGCATAAAACTTGTTAGGACCAAAAAGAATTTAGATATCTCCACAATGGTATAATATTATCTACTTTAGGCCTAAGCCATCATGGTTTTGCTCTTGAGCTCTACCCAAAAGGCCTGCTACCAATGGAGATATCTTTCTCTTATAAGTCTATGATCTTTCCCATGTGTTTTCAATGTGAGACTTATGTTTGTAACCTTGCAACCCCAACAATCCCTCCCAATCAAATCACAGGCCCACCTCAAGTGAAAAGTCTTTCCGTTTGATATCCGACCCTCGACCCACCAAAATTTTCTGCCCCCCGGTCCACCCGACCTACTAGGACTTCATTGCCTAGCCGCAACTAGGACTTCTTTGCCTGGTGTCTGGTCATCTTGATCAAGACACGGGAGCTCATACTTCTTTTGTTCAAGGTTTAACCCATATGATTCACTTAGATCATAGCTCTTGTGCACAATCGATGGTTAGACCTTCTGGCAATCCAGACTCCGATACTAATTGTTAGGACCAAAAGAATTTAAATATCTCCACAATGGTATGATATTGTCCACTTTAAGTCTAAGCCCTCATGGTTTTGCTCTTCGGTTCTCTACCCAAAAGGCCTCCTACCAATGGAGATATCTTTCTCTTATAAACCCATGATCTTTTCCATGTATTTTCAATATGGGACTTATGCTTACAACCTTACAACCCCAACAAATCTTTCATTAAAGGGGTGAATTTTTATTAATCTCTTCCTTCCCTTGTTTAAGTGCACCCAATAAAAAGGGTCATTCACCGTCAACGAGGCATAAAACTTTCACTAAAGGGGTGACAACATTAAAGCCAAAGAAACATCAAAAAGAGATACTTGTTAACGTCGCCTTCACCGCTTTCCACTTCACACTACTCCTTAATTTGTTTGGCTCCACTCAATTGATCTTTCTTCCCTTTGAGACATTCCAAAATCAAAAATAAAATAGCAAATCTAGTCACACACCAGACCTCACAATATTCCTCTTCTGGTATATTTCCTCATAATAGCCAAAGTTCCTCATATTTTGTTTTTGCTTTCTCAAGCATTCTACTAAACGTGGATAGCTTTCCAATTACTTCAAGCATGAAGTTGAATGTATGAGCCACACAAGAGGTCTAAAAAATTTGAGGTTGTGTAACCTTCAACAACTCCGTCGCCGCCGTATTATTTGTCGCATTGTCGTCACTGCTTAAACAATATGTTGAGGGTCAATTTATTGATGTATTTTTTCACAAACATGAAGATGTAAGCCTTGGTGTGTGCCTCCATGGAATCTCCAATAGAATCAAGGAATAAAGTGTCTAGTTTGCAATTAACACATAAATTCATAATGCTTCTCCTCTTGCAATCCGTCCATGCATCGACTATAATTGAACATCAAACTTTCATCCACTATTCATATTTTTAGTGATAATTTGGTTTCTCAACTTCTTGTTTCAAAAGTGGCTCTCTGAGAAGATATTGACTTAGAGGTTTGTAGCCCGGGCCGAATTGGCCAACCGCCTCTACAAATTGTCCAAAACTTTGATTGTCAATTACATGAAAAGGAATTCCCAGCTCATAAATCCATCTTACAAGGTACTCATGCACATCATTTGTAAACTTTAACTTCAATGCATCATTTATGTTTTGTTGTCTTGTCTTTGTTAGATTGATTGCGGATGTCCACTTATCAATAAGCCTGAGGTGCTTTGACATCTTTTTAAATAAATCTCCCTTCACTTGATAATCATCATCCTCTACATCAACGCCTATATTTACTTCCGCCCTCTCTTCTTTTAGTTCTTCCACTCTCTTGCTTCTTATTCTTGCTATTTTCAAGATAAGTTCTTACGGTCTTACTCTTTTTTTTATCCTATCAGATGCTTTAGGGCATGCTTCAACTTGTCCTACAATACCCACAATATGATACTTCATCCGATAAACTCCTCCCTTAATAAGCCTCTTACACAATTTGCATGTGATCCAATCTCTTTTTCTTTGCACTACAACACCCCATAATGACAAACAATATCAATAGACTTTTGCTTTAATTCCACCTCGATTATTTCTCATTTTCCTCCATTAATCTTCAATAATTAAATAAAAGATAAAAAACTAGAACAAAAACTAATTAGAAACATGATTTAAATTAGAGTCAAGCCAAAGTTTCAGTATTTTTTAAATATAAAATATATTAACTAAAAATAAAAAATTAAAAAAATATATATATATATATATATATTAAATTAATGAAAATTTTATTAGACTTTAATTATCTCAATTATAGCTAGCTAGGGATTGATTAAAGTTATTAACCTAAAGTTATTTAAATAAATCCTAAGTTAAAAATCTAACTACGACCCTCTTACCTCTATTTCGGCCCGCGTGGCACGTCCGAACACGACACCAAGCTCAAGCAACGCGTCGAACTCGTCGTCAGGCCTAGGTGATGCGTCCGGAAGCATCGTAGTGGCAAAACGACTATGGGTTGCAAAACGGCTACGGCTTGAGATTTCAAACTAGAAATATATGAAAGAAAGCTAACCTAGTGGCAGCGACAGTGACGACAATGGTTCCAGGTACAACGGTGACAATTCCAAGCAAAAGGAGGTGAGTTGTGGATAGCATGGGTTGTGGAGTTATTTATGTTTTGAAAGGGAGTAGGTTTTTTTAAATTCTATTGTCCCACCGCCTCACCCACTTCGCCTCGGCTGCCTCTGCCGCCTCGCGCACCCACCGTTTAGCCTCATCTTTGTCCGCCTAAAGGATCGCCTAAGGCAAAGGTGGTGCGATTGATGCCCGCCTAGATGGCCATATAGAACACTATGTAGAATAGTGCATAAGATTAGAAAAAATAAGTAGCACCGCTTTGGTGATTGTGCTCAGCTTGGTAAAGGAGGGCAAGTAGACACATGGCACATCCAAAATGTGAGAATCCCGGCTAAAATTCACCTAATTCAAAAAAGCTTAAAAAGAACTAAAAACTCCATTACTTTTTAGTTGTAATTACCTAGTCAAATGCATTTAAGCAAAAGTTTAATCAGTGTTTACCAGAGTAAAACATGTTGCTTCTCTACATTTGATAAAATACTAAATTGATTTTTAATTGATAACTCATGGAATGCATGGGAGTCCAAGCATGTACTCTCACATTTAAGAAGTGGTCACCATTTTAACTATCAAACAATGTGTCAGAAAATTGGATTCTGATAAGCAGATAAGTTTATATGATCATGCATCAACATAATTATAACTCAATTGAAATTTCGACTGACAAACATTCAAGTTACGATCAAAATCATACATAAACTAAAACAAAATCAATGGGAAAGCTTAAGACACAGTTAGAAACAGGTTATAGTTACCTTCCATCATTTGAGCAAGCCCAGTAAGAATAACTCAAATGTACCATAATATATTGTGATCCTTCCTAAAATGATAGTTAAGTATTGGTGCTCGTCGGAAGTTGCATCATAAAATAAACTCAACTAGAATAGGTTGATACTGATTAAAAAAAAAGGAAAGGAAAAATGGAGAAAGAGAAGTGGAGAGAAGAGGTGCAGAAGGAATCCAAGATATCGTCATCAGAATCAGCATCATCAAGCTGTATTTAGCCCAACTATTTGGGGCCAAAATATGAATCTAATCTCTCCATTGAGCTCTATGTAATGTTCAAAATCAATTAAATTAGATTTCATAACATTAGCAAGAATTTTCTTTTGTTGTTACTACCCATTGCATGCACTCTAATTGATTCAACTAGTATAAGATTAGAATGCATAAAAATTTATGGATTGTTTTGAAGTTGTTTGTATCTTCTTAACCTATTTTCTCTTATTTTATCGCATATTGTATCTCCATCAAATTGCTCTATTTTACCATTCTCATCTATGCTAAATTTTTTTTATACATGTTTCCAAACCCAACACTTAGATTCATAAACACTTTATGGTGGGACAACAGTGTTATAATATTTTTTAATGTGAGGACTACATGACAATCACACAAGACTCAGGAAGATTCTCTTAATTTCAACAAAGCACCGTTATCCTATAAATGATGTCGGGATAATAGATTCAACATATCAAAAAAAATTACTAACAAAATCTCATAATCATCCATTTTAATCAACCCTTCAGTTCTTTTGATACTACATTTCATATTTTCTGAAACCAAGATACATAATAACATAAATCTCAATCATCATAACCAAATGAGAAATGTCGGCAATAGTAAAATTCTCATTAAAGGAACCTCAGCTTTGTAATCCAACATCATTGTTGCAATTTCATGAATCCATTTTCATTTAAAAAGAGCAACAAAAGCAATGAATACAAAGAAAGGAAATGGAGAATATATCTTAAGGAAATAGGCTATATACTAGATGATAATATCATCCAATGTCCTAAGTACCTTGGCCATAATTTTTAGCACATTTATGAATATTAGTTTAATAATTAATCCTAACGGGGAGTAGAAGTTTAACTTCAAAGTCACAACTAGATAAGCTATATACTTTCTTGATGTATTAAATTACTTCTAATTCTGCATGGCAAATGTATCTTTCAGCCCAAGCTAAATTTATCTTCTGCAATTATGTTCATTGTTATTAGTATCATTATAAATTTTGATTCAAAAAAAAACATCTCAGTAGATGCACCCTCTAGACGTGTTGTTTGAAGCCCCCTTGATTACAACTATATGATTTATAATAATTATCAATAAAAATTGCAATATTTTCAAAATTAAATAAGAACGGTCAGTTGAACTAGGACTTGGAGGCCAGTTCGATCCATTCATTTTGTGTATTTTTCTAGATCATTGACTGGTTCAACCCAAAAAGAGAGAAAAAATCTAGTGGGCAGGACAACAAACCACCCAAACACAATTTCTAAAGTCCTAAAACACAATTCAGTGTGATACATAAAGATCTAAAGAAATAGATAAACAAGAAATGATTAAATAGTAACTCATAAGCAATAAGTGTCAAAGTCCAAACAGGTAGCCTGATCTCGCCTGAATAACAAGGTCATAAATCAAGCTTGATATTAAGAATTAACTGATTATATTATTGTAAGAATGGACAATGATACAAGGGTAGAAATACAAATCACTAACTCATGGAAAATAATCCTTCTGTAGTTGTCTATCCAATCTGTGATAAACGTACCAAGCTGTGCATTTCTTAATAGCTTGTATTCTCATATCACATATCTATACTAAGTAGCAAGAACCAACTGATACAAGTTCAGATGCTATCAAGATAGGAACTACATTTCTCAAGATTAGTTCCCTTCCTTCCAATTAACGGTTACACAATCATCTGATAGAGCAAGAAGCCCACAATATCATAGGCATAGGATAAGAAATGAACCATAAACTTTTAAAAGTAAACAAGCAATTGTTTATCGTCACATATAAAAATGTCCTAACATGAAATTACAAAGAAAACAAGCTATCATGGACAGAAACAAATCTGGTTGGGAACTAATGATAGGTTTGGTTTACAACCATTTTGGATTGGATTACAACAAACAGATTATATCTGGTCTTGTTTTAATTTTTTCCAAGATATTTTGGATGGAATTATGAAATATTAGATTTTTAATTATTTAAATCATATATCTCATTTAACTCCCATTTATTTATTACTGTATTGAATTAACTGATCATTTTTCTACCAGATATTTATTTTTCCTTTGGTATGGCATTATGCCAAAAAATTACAACATAATTCACTTTAATTATAATTATGAGAACAAATCCTACCCTTCTAGTCCTGCAGTTTCCACACAAAACATAGAACATGCGGCTCAAGCTATTGACCCTAAGTATCCGCTCAAATATTCACCATTCAACAAAATAAACAAACAAGCATAAATGGAAAATATATCTACATGAAGAAATTAGTTCAACCAACTAAATACATGTAACAAAGATTTGGAAGAACAGATAAGTTTGCTAAGAAAAAGGAAAAAGAACTTTTATTTTCAAAAGAGAGGATGGACAAAGTAGATCCTGAAATTCTACCAAAAAAGAACCAACTAAGCATCAACTAGACTAGTAGAGCATGCGATGGCTAGAGAATACAAGGACTACCTTTTCCAACATTCGAGTAAACCTTAGACCATCACAAATTTTCAAGAGTTTCATAGATGTAACAAACGAGGAAAACACTACTAAACCATCACAAATTTACATTGCATCTAAACGAGTCAAATCTAGAATCAGATAAACTAGACGCAGAAATCAAGGGAAACAAAATAGAAGAATCGCCCCAAAAATACGGAGAAACACAACTCACAGTGCGGCCATCAATGACGTGCTTGTCCTGGAGGACGCGATCAAGAATAGCGGGGTCGCCAAAGACGACAAACCCAAAACCCCTGGGGCGTCCCGTGGCCTTGTCCCGCATGATGACGGCGTCGAGGACCTCGCCATAGTCGCTGAAGTGCTCCTTGAGCTTTTCCTCCGTGGTCTCCCACGAGATACCCCCAACAAAGAGCTTCCCCTCGTCCGAATCCATCTCCTTCGCAGAGAGAGAGAGAGGCGCCGCCACCGGCTGTGGGATTGATTAGGGGAGGAGAAGCGGGCTTCCGTGCGCCGATACAAGGGTTAGGGGGGCGGTGGGATCGATCGGGTCGAAGTTAGGGTTTATTAAATCTGCAATTTCATTTTGCTCTCACAATTTACCTTTTTGATATATTACCCCAAAAACATTTGACATCTTGCTCTAAAAAATTCCCTATTTTTAATCTAATTTTTTTGGGTTAAAATGTTTATTATATTTAACGAATAAAATAAAGATATTATTCTGTTAGTTAAAGTAGAATTATCTAAAAAGATATTTAGTTGAAATTTGTTTTTTTTTATATCAAAAAGTTTTAGCTGAAGTACCTTAATGATTTCTTAGATTATAAAATTAAAATTAAAATCACAATTACTCTCTATACTTCCAACAATATAATATATAATCCCCAGGGGTGAGTTACATAGGATCTGACCAATCATCGATAGATTAAATCAGCGTACATTAGATATATAGTATTAATAAAAAAATTAAAAAATATATAATATAATGCAATGATAAAATATTTAGAAAAGCAATAAAAGAATCAAAATTTGAATTTTAAATAAATAAACATCTTAGAGATCAATTTTATCTCACAAGCAAATAAAAAAGAAGACCATTTACCTCTAAAATTAGTCAACCAAACCAGGATACCTATGTTATAAAAAAAACATATCAATTTCAGGTCCTAATTACTCCATACTTTCAATAAAGATTAACATCACTCACTCATTTAACCAAATTTGAACTAAACTCAAATTTATTTTTAAAAAATATCAAACCACGCTTAGACAACCATTTCAACAATTTGATTTATTCAAGCTCAACTGATTAATAATATAAAGCTGGGCTACCCTACTTGGAAATACTCAATCATTTAGTCTAATAACCATGCATAGGATATTAACCTGCATGACATGTTGTCAAAGGCAATCAAAATGGCCAGCAGTTTGCTATCAACACAAGCTGTCATAATGAGAATCATATAGCAAACAAAGGAGATCCGAGGTCTCCAATAGTGAGTCATTTTTTTCTCGTATGATTCCTCTCTTCCAAATGAATTATTAGTCACAGCAGATTGTTTCTAAATAATATCCAAAATCGTCTTTCCCAAAGGTTAGATTCGAAGTAACTGCATCCTCATCGATAGGAATCTCAGGAATCAAGTTGTTGATGCAAGCGTACGACCTGCAATTTGTGCACAAGTTTGTCAAAAACATCCTACACGACAGCTATAAACTAGAAGCAACAAAATGACAGCTGAGTTTTTGACAAGAACAAAAAGAACAAGAGGGAAAAAACATTTACAAGCACTCAAAAAGAAGGCGACCGCCCTTCTAAACAACAAGCTAAAATAAAGAGTTGAGTTTGCATAGTTAAGTATCGTCTTTGCAAATTCTAGCCTCTTTACAACTTCGGGATATAACAAGCTAAACTAAGACTTTGAGATATTATAGTTGAGTATTCTCTTTGCAACTCCAAGTTCAAGCGAACATAATTTGATGAAAGCATGAGATGTAGCCAGAAGATTACTCTGTGACTGTCCTTTTCTATCTCAAGGTATATGAAGGTATTCTCAACGTCCTTATTGATGTCATCTTGACAACAGGACTAAATGTTTCCTTATAGTTTTCACCGTACGACAAGTCTTGCTTTGTAGTGATCTACACTTTTATTCGCCTTTTGCTCTAACTTATAGACCAACTTGCAAGCGACCAGAATCAGCACCCTTAGGCTTTCGTATGAGATCATTTTCTCATCTATAGTCTCCTTCCATTTGCTTAACACGTTTTGCTTCTTCAAAATAAGAAGGCTCATGAGCATCTAAATGACCAGAGAAGGAAAAATAAATAAATAAATACATAACAAGTCAACAGCTCAATAACAACTTAGTTTAGCCTATTTCCATTTAAATGTTCTCAAGGCACTTTCATCCTTTTTCAATAACATTAACACCACATCAAAGTTTAAAATGCTCCGATCACATCAAAGGAAGAAGTACCGAGTGAAGAGGATGATTCCAAAATCACACATAAGGTCATCACTTTTATTCCCTTCATTATTTATCCTTCAAAATAAACCTTGGTGGATAGAAATAAGTAGCCTCACGGAAGGCATCTCAAGGATCAACAATTTATATGTTTTCTATCCATGCACTTAAATTCTTTCTTCCTTTCATCATAATCAATGAAGTAGTTTGCTTCGCCTAAAAGTTTGACACAAAATTCATTTTGTGCAATTCGGTCAGGGGAAACATATTATTTTGCCTGCAGAGCAACACACAAAACAAGGTCGAGATGGCACCAGGACAACGTCAAAGACTTTACCTGAGGCTTCTATAAGATCTCAAAGGGGATGACTTTGCACGATGACAGCAACAACTTTATATGAAGTGCACAAGGCTCACGAAAGGTCCCAAGAGTTTTGTGAGAGGTCTATGACACGTTCTTGCTCCTACTTTATTCCTTCCTTTCCTCAGTGCCTCCAACACCCCAGATCAGCGTGCCCAACACAGGACCGACACCAAATCATTCTAGTGGACGGGAACTACAACCCTAGCTCAGGATAAAAGTTAAAATTTTGGCATGTAGAACCCAAAGACCTTGAAATGGTTGTCACTTAGCTTCTCTCCAACCATAATCATAAGGAGAGTTTATATTTACCTTAAGACAATCAGATTAATAACATGAGTTGCATATAGCATACCTTCTATTTACAAGTCTTTGGGTAGATTCTTGTTCACTATTTCTTCAACTAGTTCATTTTTTTTTAGTTGACACCAGGTATCCAACTTATGCCGACTAATCTTGGGGATGACTGGCACAACCCTATGAAAGTTGCTACCGGCCACCAAGGTAAATGGAGAAGCGTTCGCAGTGGATGGCCCATAAGTCCAACATTCTTAGATCAACTATCCATTAAGGAAAATTCATCTGTTAATTCACTGAATTTGAGACTCGATCTTTATATATCTGGGAAACTAAGAGGCGACCTGACCCGATGTGAATATGTCCACAACCTCTTTGATATTCCAAGAAATTTCATATCCTTTAGGCCAAAAGAACACAATATTCAACAGACATTACATCTAGACCTTTAACCACTGAAAAAAAGTTGTCTTCTAACACGTGATAATAGACCTAACTCCTAAGAGTGGCATGGTAGCAATCAAGATTGAATCAGAACAGTTCTTTTTCCACTTGATGGATTGTGCTGTTTGGCATGACCACTGCAACATTTCCTTCATAATGATAAAGAGTTGTGAATTTAGAATTATCGCCAATGGAATAATGTTTGTAACCAAAATCATGTTTAAAATCACAATATATAGATGATAATTCTCCCAGCATTCTAGTCTCTGTCAAAAAAACATTGGCCATATTTTTCATTGGAATCACCTTCATTGTTCATAGCATTTCCTTTATTGTAGTCTCTATCATCAAACATTTGGCATATTCTACTTTGGGACCATCTTATAGTTTGCAACATTTCCTTCCTTGAGATTGACTCTACGATCTCTCATTACATTCCAAATTTACCACAATAATAGCACTAATCTCTTGTTGCTACTTTCATTGGAAGACAATTCCCCTTTTGATAGCAGCCTTCTTCTTGTCATTCTCCTGAGACAGGCTCTCACTTTGCTAGGAATAAATGGTTCTCCCTCACCTACTCTAAGAAAATTGTCCACCATTTGATGAGCTAACGACTCTAAATGCAAGAAGATTCTACAACTCCACCAAAGATGGTTCATTTTTCCACTCTTGAACAAATGTGATGAAAAGAATATACTCTTGTTGAAGAGCAGAAATAATATACTTCTTCATTCATGCTTCTGTTATAGCCACTTCCAGATCTGAAAGTGATATCTCCGAGCATAAATTTCAACCTTCAACAAATATTGGGAAATCTAAAGATCATCTTGTGTTGTATCAGATAATTGAAAGATGAACCAAGTTCCTTTAGTTGAGCAATCCATCAAGACTATCCAAATCTCAAAGTTAATTTGCACCTAATTATTTGCTCAAAGACATCATGAGAGATATTCTCCTTAACTCAAATTCCATGGTTGCATTTAATGTCTCCCGCCTCTTTAGAGCATTTGGGTCATCACCTTCAGATGTCTTGGTTGCATCTCCGCCAATCATATGTCATCAGTGATCACCTACAAGATATTACTTCCTACAACTATTTCAAATCCTGTAATTGGTTGGAGTGATTAAAAATCACCACTGGCTATTGAAATCCATGATTGACAATTGTTTTCTTCTCAAAAGGATCTTGAAAGAAAACCTTCATTGCCCTTGTGGATTTGATGCCATGTGAAGAAAAGAGAGTAACACCTAATGTGCAATTTTTTTTTTTTCAAAGAGTCAACTAAAATACCACTAGACCAAGATCTCTAACTTTTGCTTAGAAGAATGACAATCAAAAGAACAAGTGAGAAAAACACAAAACTTTCACTAACCTTTGCCTGAAAATTGTCTACAAAATTTAAATGTCTACCAAAAATTCACTTTAATAGTTAATAGATGGAAACTATTCTAAATAATAAGTGATGGAAGCAAGCTATGAAGAATTTAATGAAAAGCTAGTTAAAGCCCTTTCTCTAAATGATCGCTTACATAAATAATGGATAGCTGAAGTGGAGTAAAAGACTTAATGAGAGTACATTGTAGCAAAAGGTGATTACGCTCACCCCAGGCGCCCCTCACAGCCTGTCCATAGGTTATGTGAAAGAAGGTAAATCACGGGATTAGCTTATAATCAACCATCAAGTGGCTAGGGGGTGTGAGGAGCTTTTTAACTTAATTAGAGTACACTTCATTAACCGAAAGCCACAATAGTTCCTAGTTGTGTGTACTTTTTTCTTCTTAATATTTTGTCACCAACAAATATACTAGAGCTGAAAAAGTGAAAATATGTCTAGTCAAATAACTGAAATTTAAATATAAAAAAGATTAAGTATTGCGCTTGATATTCTCTATGGAATAAACTTAAATTCAAAGCACTCACGCTATGGGAAAACAGGGAGCTTTAGATCATCACTCGTTTCCTCATCTGCACACCTTCTCAGAAAATAGAACTGCCGACGCAGGTGCAGAACCTGATATGTAGTCCAGTTTGTCAAATTCCAAAGTGGCACTGGATTAAAAGAATGTCAGAGCAAGAGTAACAAAACAATCCATTTGAGTCTAACAAATAAAAACATTGTATTAGACTACAATCCATGTCAAACCTTTATTTCTTTCTAAGTTATACTAAATCAGTGCAAAAAAATTTAAACAATGATCAATGAAAGCAAAAGACAACTATAAGGGTATATAAAAATATAACGAGTTTCAATAACCTCGGCGACCCCCCACACGGAAATCCACCCCCCAGGTAAAACGGAAGCCTCGCAGGGCGTCTAGAAGCCAGCGTCCAGGTTCCGCCCATTGGAGGAAAATTCCTGCAAATGCGTCGTAGCTGGGATCGAACCGGATGGGAAACGACTAGGACGCTCACTATAAGGGTATATAAGACTATATTGATATGAGTCAAATGACAATATGTAAAATTTCATCAACTAGATTATGATGCTTCATACAATTTCTATGGCCCCTGGGGCTATGGTACAACGGTAGGGCGACTAGTCGCTATCCCAGGCATCCGCGGTTCGATCTCTAGCTATAGCGTATTTTGCAGGAATTTTTCCTCCAAAATGGGGCGCGGACCCTGGAACGCTGGGCTTCTAGACCGTCCACCGCGAGCGCTTCCCGATTTACCCTGGTGATCGGTGGAAAACTTCCGTGGGGTCGGGCCGGTCACCCCAGGTTCGTTTGCTACCTAGTCCAATATTTTTTTTTTCATACAATTTCTATGTCCACAACACTACAATGCCTGCAATGTTTCAGCTATTAAGATCAGAATATCGTGTGTTCCTTTTCCACACAACTAAAGTCTGACCAAATTTCACTAGCATAATAAGACAAGTATAATTAACTAATTCTTAGCAATCTCTTGACCTTAAAAGTAGGAAGTGAAAGAGTAAAGAAGTGAAGAAGAGAAGAGAAATGGGAATAGAAGAAAACGGTTAAAAAGAAACATACTACTATATGAAATAGAGAAGATACTGTGGTCTTATGGCCTTACCTCGGGTCTTTACTGCAACAATGATATCTGTTTACATCCACCATAACAATGAAGGATGTTGAAATTAATAGGCATTTGAATATCTAGGTTTAGTCTTGCATCCAAGTATTAATTTATTATGATCATGGGGTGTACATAATATAATGTTCTTTTATCAAAATACTATAATTTTATCCCACTAAACTTGGTACCAGAACAAGACAAGTCGTAAGTTGGGACTTCTTTTCAAATCATCTCAAGAGAAAAGTGTAGATTTGATATGTTGACGCCACCTCCCCTCGATCACATATATCCTCTTCTCTCTATATCTCAGCCTCCTCTTCACATCTTAGGTGACAGGATTCCCTCCTATCGCCCCTGACCACATTAATTTTCTATCTCATCCACCACTAACAACCCTCCCTTTCTGTGTGTTAACATGGCTAGAAAGATTCCTAATTTCGCCATCATCTTTCATACTTCATTTGCGTTTTAATATATTGTCCATTTGATTTAAAATATGGTTTAAAATCTTGAACTGTATCGGAGTTTTAGTTTATGACCGCAACAATACCGTTTCGATATCAAATCATGCCGATATGATTTCGGTATTTTTAAATATAAAATATATTAATTAAAAATATAAAATAAAATAAAATATTTTTGTAAAAAAAATGAGACAACGACTTCTACATATGATAAATAAAAAAATAATTATATATTTTTGAATAATACACACACACACACACACACATATATATATATATATATTAAATTAATGGGATAATATTATTAGGCTTTGATTAAGCTTCTTTAGATTATCATATGATATTTAGGAGTTGATTGAAATTATTAAGCTAAGGTTAATTATTAATAAACATAAGTTTCTTCCTTCCTTGTCTGCATCATCACACATGCCGCCTACGGGCCTTCGCAACCTCGCGGACATAGGTGCAGGATCGTGATGACCTCTGCAACCCCGCTGGGACGCCTCGACGTGCCCGCTAGATCGCAACGGCCTCTGCAACCTCGTAACATGTGATGTTGGTGCTGAGCAAAACGACAAATTTCACCCATTTTGTCCGGCATATAACAAAATTTTAAACCATGATTTAAAATTAGATTAGATATTATCCGTTTTCAAAAAAAAATCTCTTTTGTTTGAGTCAATGTCAAACTTTTACTTCATCTATTTGGAGAAATTATCCCCATTAATGAATAAAAATTTAGTCCTCCCAACATTTATTCCCACTCATTTTAGATGTTCAACTCTAGTCTTACTTTTTGTTGCAACACTTTTATCAGTATTCATCTATTAAAATCTTAAAAGATGGATTGGTCATGCTCTTTCTTCAAGTACTCTTTCTCTTCACTTAGGAGATATTGAAATTCACTCATCTCTCCCTCTAGCATCTTCTCGTCTCCAAATTCATATCAATTTTTACTAAATTTCTCCTGAATGTTACTGTTTATGCCATGTCAACATATACAACAACATAATCTTTCTTTTTTGCAACCCCTCACCATTTGTCACATATCTTCATAAACTCCAACGTCCTATGGCATCCTTAGGCGAAATGAGATTAAGAAGTTCATATTCTTTCAGGAGTATTTTTCTAAGCACAGTACAAGTCACCAACTTTAGCATGATATAAAATTTGGGAGAGATATTAACTGTTGCACTAGTATCTTCAATATCTGCAATGAGTGCCTTTTCTTTTTGTTAATCATGTTAAGTTTTATGAAAATTGGAAATCAAACCATTTTTGCACTCCAGTTTGTGCTAATAATTATATGGGTGTATGCATTTAATCCCACTTGAGGCAATATAGAAAAAAACATTGTGTTAGAATCATATAAAATATAGAATAATCCAATGTTATCCCTTTCAAATGTAATCAATGTTGGCAGTCTACATTTTTATTAAACTTGACTTCAAGTGACTCTGGGACCTAATTGTATAAACTTGAGATGGAATACTAATTGTAATAGCTAAATTAGGTGCAACCAGTTAAGTCTAGAACATCTTCTTTCAGCATAAATTTGCATAGAGATGGAACCAGGGAAAGAGAAGCAAACCTCATTCCGAAGAGGATTAGCAAAATTCTCGGTTGAAAAAAGACCTTGAATTTCGACCAGCAAGTTTGCATCCTTAACCCCTGACCATGTGCTTGCAGGTAAAGCCAATAGTAGCACAGTTATAACATCATTACTTGTTGACTGTACTGTAAAAGGTACATCAAATGTGGAACTGCAAGTGCTCTCCGCCACTGATGCTGATGCAGGTACCAATATATTAATTCCATGTTCATTGCCACCTGAAACTGCTACACCAGAGATAACTGTCGGGTTATCATTGTTGGCCTTCACGCATGTAACACCTGTAGCTTTGAAACCAATTCCTGTTCTACACACTGAGACTCCTGGAAGTAATGCTGTTCCTTGGCAACATACAGTTGCAATATCCTCTTTAGATTGCCATTTGTGATTGAAGATGATAATATGTCTGTTACATATCTAAATAGCACAGTCTCATGAACTTGCTTCAGTAGCTCTCCCTGGAATTCAAAATGTTCATTAGGAAGATCAGAAGTGTGGCGCAATGGGAAGATGAGAGCAGCAGTGAAGGAAGAAAGACCTTCAGGGCAAGTCTCTCTCTCTCCTCATTGCTCAAGGTAGATCCATCTTCCTCTTGTCTCCTAACCTCAAGAAACTGTTTAATAAAATCTCCCGCACATGCAGGTAAGGACTTCAACACACAACCAAGAACTTGGGAAGCACTTTTTAGGTCCTCAGATTTCAAAAGAATAGGTACATCATTAATCAAATATTTAACAATGCTCAACCAGCTTTCATCTCTGCAGTTCTAAAGACAATCCAGAATTTACAGAAAATTATTAATCGCGAAGATTAAATCATTTAAATCTAGATGAACAACTTTCCATGAGGCTGAAGATGAAAACATTTTTTAGATCCTCACTTTAAAAGAATAGGCATATCATTAATCAAGTATTTGATAATGCTCAGCCAGCTTTCATCTCAGCAGTTCTAAAGATATTATAGAATCTACACAAAATTATTAACCATGACGATAGAAAATCATTAAACCTAGATGAACAACTTCCCATGAGACCTAAGCGGACACATATTCATTAATTTCACTAGTTAAAACATACAATTTTTCCTCATTAATATATTAATTGTCTATGGTACAATGGTTATTAGCAAACCAATAAACCAATATGATGCGCTCTTCATCACAGCACAAGTGCACAGGCAACTGCCAATTATATGCTGACAGGTCGATGATAGCATGAATCATAAGTATGCAGATGCAAATTATAGATTCAGTGAGGTACTTATTACACCGGACAATGGAGTTATATGAGTTTGCAATTGGAAAAATATTGCTTGAAGCTATCAAAGAAGCATCTTCATACTACTACTAGATATCTAAGTTCTATTTGACAAACCTACGTGTTCACAGAAAAAAGTCAATCATCTCTTTGTGAGAGAATACAGGAAAGGAAGGTTAAGATAAAATAGGGTATTCAAATGCTGAAAATGAAAATAGAGAGATTCATTTGGAGGCTCCATTTTGACTTCTCTGAAAAATTCTTTGCACAGGATGATTGAAGAAACAAATTTTAACTTTTTTTATTTTGATTGCACCTATTTTCTTTGAATATTCCTACAAAACACATTTCACAATTAGTTTTCATTTACTTCAAGAAGAAAAAATAAAATAAGTGGAAAACTTTTTCCTAGTTAAATGCAGCTTTAATTTCTTTACCAGTGTATAAAGCAATGATGGTGCTTTCTCATAATCTGAAATAAGCATAAACCTGGGGGAAAAGACAAATAATGAATGATATTTGGGTTTAGATCTAAAAACTGAGAAATATGAATAACGTGATGCACTGTCTTAGTAGCAAAGTAGAACTAGAAACATCACTAACAAAGTAATCGAGGAAATTATGTGGTACTTGTACATGTTATAAATATTATATAATACTAAGCAATCACATATATCTTGGCGATTTTTTCTGCTGGCTTGTAACAGAATCATACGATTCAACAACTATATTCATTAATGTAATGTGTCTTGGAACATTGACTAATATTGTATACTAAGGCAGTTATGAGTGAATAAATCAAATATAACTCGTTCACATTCATGATGGATAGCTTTCTGATTGTATAAACGTATATTGATCCACAGGTTAGGAGCCAAAGGATTATTTGGTTTCATAAAAGTTGAGGTTTTTATTCAAGCCATGTGTGTAATTAATATATTTTTATTTAACATGGAAATGCTTGTGTGAAATTTTATTCAAAATTACAATTAGGTTGCAAGAAACATGAGGAAAGGAAATAAAGTTGATCAGCAAAGACTCCGTTAAGCATGAAAGACTTTACCCCCTACGATGCCCAGTTGCATTATCAATTGTATCCATTGCTTCCCAAAGAAGAGCAAGTGGAACCCAATGAGGAGGATATTTGAAGCGAGCTACATCAAGGATTAGTACCATATCACTTTCTGCGTGATATCCACCAATTGGTGAAAAATGGCCAATCCCAGTCTGCATACGAAACAAAAACAAATATCAAGTACTCCTCACCCTGCAACAATAATACATTAATTGTAAAGCACAAAATATCTTAACGTCCACAATAGCTCCTGATACACTATGGAAATAAAAACCATCAATGCTAGTTCTGAGCCTAATGAAAAAAGTTGAAGGTTGTTGTAGGCCTAGACAGCTAGCATTAAGGGTGCCTCTACTTGAGGGGAGGAAAGGGGAAAGAAAGGAAGGGTGCTAGAGAAAAGAGAAGGGGACGGAAGAGAGAGGTTATAGGTCTCCTTTGTTTTGATTTCTTGAAAAAAGATGAAAGAAGGAAAACTAAGAGAAAATAACAAATTTAAACCTTAACTAGTCTTCTCAAAACTTTTCAATGCTTTCATGCCTCTTTCATCCACGTCTGGACAGAACCAAATCTAGCAAAAGGAACTTCTTCTTCCTCCTTTATGCTCTACTACTGAGGGTAGGCAAGGGAACTTGATTGTTTTCATCCTCCTTTGCTTCTATTTGGGCTCCCTTCCCCTCAAATAGGCACACCTTAAATATTATTCAAAACATATGAAAGACACCACAAAATAGTTGGGATAAACACAGCTTGATCATCATGTGTAGAAAACTAAAACAAGGACTCGTGAGGATTTTAGTTGCAATAACAATGTTGGGGAGCTCTCATATGCCTTTGAAATGAACTGTGAAAGCTTGCAAGATACATCGATACATCCCTAATCTTGGAGCCCCTATGTTGAAGATTTAATATTCCTCCTCTTTTCATGTTGAGAATTTTCTATAAATATCTAAAAATTCTCATTGTAGCCAGCCGACCGTACCTAGTGGAATAAAGTTTGGTTGTTGTTTTGTATCTAAAAATTTTCATTGCCATTTCTGACCCACTGAACTTTTGCCCTTCTCTGCCAGACATAAGTTGGCAAATAGGATAAGCGACAAGTCTTCTCTGCCATACGAAATAGAGCATGAATCTCAGCTAAGGAAACAAAATTTCCAAATTTAGAGGTTAAAAAAGATGCCTTCTTTGATGCTTGCAACCTGATAGCATCAGAACAACTACCAAGCTGCCTGCGTAGAATTTTCATCTTCGTCACCCAACTCCCAAGTAGAACAAAAAGAACTATAGTGTGTAATTGCCAACAGCCATGAACCAAGTCAAGAAAATCCCATCATGCAGCTGGTTATCTGTTGATGTCGTCTAGTTTACACATAGAACACAAATTCTCACCGTCATATATTATATCATATTCTATATAATGAAGAAAAAACAATTAAAAGACAACCCAAAGCTTGGATCACTTCGTGCCAGGGTTGTTTCTATCCTATGTCTGGTTATAGGCAGTACACAAGCCCTGTAATCTTGTAAAGCAAAATGTAAGCAACCTTAAAAAATTGAGTGCATGCCTATGCCATCAATGGACAAATAGATATTGCATCAACATTGGGAAAAATATTCTTAATATATAATTTCTTTGTAGTATAAAATCTCACGCAGTTTCACAAAAGCCATATATACTCACATCACATATGCACAACTAGCACTCCAATTTAGTTAAGCCAATATTATTTTGAAGTTCGAAAGATACCTGTTTTAAGGGTTTCCTACTGTATGATGCTATCAGATGACAGTCTTCTGAAGAAGCACATTTGATAACATTGTGACGAAAATCATCAATGTTGCATTGGTTTGTGCGAAATGATTCAACTTTAGCTCCTGCGCATTGAGCCAAGCAAGCCACTTTACCAAACGTGATACCTTCAGCCTTAACTTTCTCCAAAGGTTCACAACAATCCAACATGGACTCATCATACCATCTCCAAGGACCTAAAATGTCAATGGAAAATACAAAACCATGATAAAAAATATCTTGAATTAGTTTAATTTCTACTAATGCATCATCGGACAAATTATATTATGGGTTAAAACCAAATATGAAATAGCTTATATTGTGTAGCGATTGTTATATGGTTGGAATGAGAAAGTTGTTTTATTCAATACAGGAAATAAGATTGACCCATGGCCAAAATATTTCAAAATAAAATGATCATAGATGAAAACTTGTGATAATTCAACAAAAATTTCTCAACTAATGCATGATTTATATAGAACAAGCCTAGGGAAGCAGATACTGGCAAATTTAGTAATGATCAACGTGTTAATTAATGAAACAACTAGTACCTTTCCACTTTCTATGCGGATCTATAGCAAGGGCATTCAATACCATAGATAAACTGGCCAACCCACAATATGCAGGCTCTGACTGGGTTTGGAAGTGAGAAATTAATTTAAAGAAGCCCTCCATAGTTCCATTTTGAAGAGCTTCACAGAATAATCTCTGAAAGTTTCCCAAAGAGAAAAAGCATTACAATAGGATGGAAAAGAAAGGTTTTAGGAACTGTTAAAAGTTTATGTTCTATCCTAGCAGAAAAGGTAAAGACCTCCTGAAAAGCTAACACACAAAAAAAAATAGTAAGCCAACATGATCATTTATTTGCTCAAGCAATAGTTTGAGATAATTTGAGTTGGCATGCTATGGCAAGAATTGTAATACCTATACAAGACTTGGCATGAAACAGATATATGAAGCAAATTTTTGGACAATGATTTTCTTCTCATGATCATTATAGAAAGGGAATTATAACATGTATAGATCACGAAAACACCATCATCTTCAAAAAGTAACAAAATATTGGGAATATCTTCTCTAAATAGAATGTTAGGAATACATCATCCAAATTATTCCAAAAAAAGGCAAGGAACTCTACACTCCCTCCCTCCCTCCCTCCCAATCAAGCTAGAACTCACTCAATCTTCAAAATTTGGTCTATGAAGACTCCGGAGAATGTTAGCTATTTGCTCCTTGATAGGAATATCTGTCATACATACACTCCCATTACTAATTTTCCCCTTGATGAAACGGTGGTCAACTTCTGCATGTTCTCTTCAGTCACGATGAACAAGATTATGAGCTACACGTAGAAGAGAGCTTCTAGAGACTTTTTGTTCATTTAGAAGCCTCCCTAATCATATTCCTTCAAATATACTGTGAACCAATGCCCGTATTTAGCCTCTGAACTATTTCTTGCAACCATTGACTCTATAGGTGTATCAACTAGTTTGCAACTCAACATGCATGTCTCTTAAGGAATTAAGAATGTGCTTCCTTATGAAATGATAATTTCAACCTTTTTTCTAGCTACATCCATTCCAAGGAAGTATTTCAGAACCCCAAGATCCTTTGGTTCGAACTCAACAGCAAGGCATCTTTAAACCTAATTCTTCATAATTATCCCCCTATGATAATTATGCTATCTACATGCACTATAAAGATAAAAAAATTTACTCGAACCTATATAAAATGCTAAAAGAGTGTGGGATTTGATCGGACCTATATAAACTCGTGTCTATTTACCACACTTGAGCAAACTTTTCAAACCATTCTCTAGGAAATTGTTTCGGTAGAGAGATTTTTCAATCTAAACACAAAGTTACCTTCCTTTACAAAACCAGGAGGAAAATCTATATAAACTTCCCCGTGTATGTCATAATTCAGATATGCATTCTACATATCTAGTTGTTGTAGACGCCGACTAAGAGTCCGTGACAATGATAGAAGCACTCTTACTATATAATTTTGGCTATACTATATAGGGGTGTCAAAAATCAACACGACCCGACGACCCAACCTGAATCGACCCGAAAAAATCGGGTTCGGGTTGAAATTTTTCGGGTTCGGGTCGGGTTCGGGTTGGAGGGTTTCGGGTTTAAAATTTTCGGGTCGGGTTCGGATTGGGTTCGGGTCGGGTTCGGGTTGACCCGAATTTGATGTTGGGTGGATTTTTTTGGGGTTAAATCAAATTTTATTTTGAAAATTAAGATATTTTTATGTATATTAATATCAATATTAGTATGATCATGATAGAGTATTGAGATACAAGTGAAGAATTATAGGGAAAATAGCGAAAAAAGACGTTTTGAATCGATTTTTCGGATTATTCGGGTCGGGTTCGGGTTGGTCGGGTTGGTCGGTTTCGGGTTCGGGTTTGGGCATTTCGGGTTGAAATCGGGTTTGGGTTGGGAGTTTAAAAAAAAAAATTCCAACCCGACCCGCACTCGACCCGACCCACCCGAATTGACACCCCTTACTATATGTCCAGGTAAAGTTTTTAGCAACAAGTCTTGCCTTGTGCTGGTTGACGTTTCCATCTGCATTGCACTTCACTATGAGAACTCACTTATATCCCACTGTTTCTTCCTTTCGGGTAATTCTATAAAGTTTCAGATAGCTTTTTGTATGTTCTTCAGTATCTTTGACTTGGACAACGGGATAGTAATGACCTGAAATTTAGAAGATAGCTTCTCATAAAGAAAAAAAACCATTGCTATAGGATGGTATAGGATGTGCAGGATCAGACCATTTTCCTAAAAGCTATTGGAGGTCCAAACCTAGGCTTCCTTAGCCTGTTCAGCATCAGGACGTGAACTCGGAGTGCAACGAAATGGAAAAGAAAGAAATTATCTTGCGGAAAGAAATGCTGGTAGAAGAGGAATATAAAGAAATTCACTAAATAGCAATAACTAATTTTCACCCTATCAATCCTTGAAATTTGTTATCGATGACCTCGAACAAACATCAGACGCGCATCATTCAAACATGGGCATAAACAGTACCAAAAACCCAAAACGTTACTATCAAACTCATACGTAAATTAAAAGTAGGAACCCTAATCAGTCCGTGCCAACAACCAAAGGACCCAAATCCGTTCGAATCAAGAACAGGAAGCGGGGTACAAGTCAAGGCGTGATCAAGAACACCTTTCCTTCGGGAGAGGGAAACTCGATGGCCGGCGGAGAAGGAAGTACTCGCCGGTAAAAGCTTGCGACCGCCATGGCGTCGGTCGGTCTTCAGTCGCCTGCCCACTCGAATCGCTCTCGCCCGCTTCCTTCCTGGCTCGTCTACGCGGGTCGGTTGCTGCCCGCTGTCTCCCTTTTTGTGGACTTGCTGGTTGGTTACTAAATTTTATTTTTTTTAAAATAATAATAATAATAATAATAATTTAGAAATAGTTTTTCAAATAAATAATAATTCATTTTCAATTTGCAAACAATTTTCCTATTTTTTACCATTAAAAAAATCATTTCAAATAAATTAGAAATTAGTTTCTTCTTTTTTGACAGGGTGATCCGGCTAATATTCGGAATGCGAATGATAAAGAAATGGATGGAAGGAGATATATTATGAAAAGGATTTAAGTCTTAAATTGAGAGTTGAGTCGTTGCTTGAAGATAAATTTTAATGAATCATAATTATTAAAATTGTGAATATACACGAGGAGAGGCTCTTTTATGTGTGAGCATCCAAGAGAGTATAAATCTAAATTTAGGGCTCAGATTATACTGAACTAACATAACTTGTATATGAGAACAACGTAAATGCATTGAATGTCAGACGATTATGACCTCGAGCAATCATTAATGAAATAAATGTTTGACCTCAAAACACCGTAAGGGATAAAACCCTAGGGGAGGTTAATTTGGATTAATTCGGATTAGATTGAAATAAGGGTATTACAATAAAAAAAACAAATGCCAACCTATTCTGATTCTTTACTATAGAATGTCATTCTTTTATCAAAATAATTAAATAAAAATTTAAATTTAAATATGATAATTATATTTCATGGGTTTGATCATTTAAATTTAAGAGTTTAATTGTTTAAACTATTAATTATTCTAAAAAAGAAATACTTATTTAGAAAATTCAAATCGTTCACAAAATATATAATTGTCTAAACTATTAATTACTCTAAAAAACAAATACTTATTTAGAAAATTCAAATAGTTCACAAAATATATATTACACGTTCAGATTGAGTGGACGGGCCAAATTCATTTTTGACACATCTATGAATCATTCTCAATCTCAGCTTCCCGACTTGAAACTCAAGCAGCCACGACCCGACCAACTCAGGCACTAAATAGCTCAACTGAACTCGACCATATCAGATAGTCCCACCTTCTCAGGCAGCACAATCATTCAACTTTCTCAGGTTGAGTCCAAGTCAAGACTATCATGGCAGATGAGACTAAATTTTTTGTATTTAAAAGTTTACAATTTTTTATTATCTCTGATAAATATCTTAGACACATTGTCCTCGTGAAAACCCCTCGAGGAAGCTCAATGAACAATGAAGTGTTCATTGTAAGTCGATGAATTTGATCATGTGCACAATGTTGTTGCTCCTACAAGGTCGAAGGAAAAAAATGATTAAAAATGTTAGGTAACGTCGAATTTCGGACAATCGATTCAGTCCTACGAAATTTTTTACTGATCGTCAAGATAAATCGGGAAACACTTGCGACAGAGAGCCCAAAAGTCTAACATCTCAGGGTTTATGCCCCATTTGGAGAAAAATTTCTACAAAATACGTCGTAAGTGGGGATTGAACCACAAATATCTGAGATGATAACTAAGGGGGCGTTTAGTATATATTCGGTAATAGGAATGGTAATGGATTTTCATTGAGGGGTTAATGACAATGAGAATGATTGCTGGATTGATGGTACTTGGTATAGATTCTGAAATGGGTATAATTACAATTTCAGCAAGTAATGAGAATCAGAAAAAATTTACAATTTTACCCATACTAATTAAATATATGAACCTAGAGTATCTACAAGTTCATGCGTGCGTGGTGAAGAGGTGATCGATCGATCCCAGAGGAGTGATGCCTGAGAACACAAAACCATGCAGGCAAAATGCTTGTTGATTTGTCTATGTTCTCAGGTCACCCCTTTGGGCACATCGTTCTCAGCTCATCAATATGGAATCTTCGATTTATGTTGTGCATCATATAAGCTACGAAAGGATGCTTCTGTTTAAACTATGCTTGTTTTGTTTTGTTCTTTTTTGTTCCCACCATCCACTGGCACATGACACATGATTGTCTAGAATGAGCTAAATTACTCTGCATATGTTTTCTGATTCATGCAGGAACATGGCTTCGTCGATTGCTACCTAGGTTCTTTTGAAGGGGCAATAAAAGGATGGCTTTAACCAAATGATCAAACACCATGTGATTTGCAAAAATTTAATTACGTGACTAAATCTTGCTCATTATTGTTATGATAACTATTTTTCTAAAGGATATATATCTAGATGATACCTTCAACGCAAGGAGTTATTACAAATCATCTAATTCTAAAGAATATGCCTTTGCAGTGTTACACAGGAAGGAAACATTAATCCTAGATCCTTAATGCTAGCCTCTGTGGTTTGATGAACTGCAGCAATGGCCATGAACGTGCAATCAACAGAGGGTAATTGCCTTGTGGAGCCTCACATGTGACATGCCAACGCATATTGGTGCAAATAGAGATGTTGATCACAGGCACTCCAAAGAATAAATATTCTGAAAAGTCGCATCTGTGACAAAATTTCGACATTCAGACAAAGTAAGATCTGACTGATAATCAAGTTTGCACGTTTAAGTCAAAAACTCGCCAACCACATCTCTGCTAAACGTTTTCTTTGCTAGATTTAAGTATACGCTTTAGAACAATATCTCAGGTTAAGTGGAGCACATGGCAACCTTTGCTAGCATTATTCTTTTTCTGCTAATAATTTCAAATATGATAAATAATTTTTTTAAAAAAGAGGGATGTTCCTTCACCATATACTTAAAAGACAAAAAAAGGAGAGGGTTTATCTGAATACATAGCATATTTCTGGTATCAAGAACGATACTACTGTAGAAGTACATTACCTGGATATTTATCTACATCAAGCGACTCTGCGCCTAAGAGACAGCTTTTATAATTTGCCAAGGATACCTTCCATCTTCCTTTTTGCATACTCATCAACAATCCCAATTTGCATTGGGCAGGCATATCTGAAGTATCTATATTGCACTGGGCAGGCATAAAAAATAAGCAGATTGCATGTTTTTATAAATATCTATATTGCATCAGTGAAGTATTATGTGGAGTTCAAATAGACTTCAAAATATTTTTGAATAAAAACTTTTGGCACAACCTAATAAACCATGCCACATAATATAGTGAATATTTAGCCTTCATCCCAACGAACAAAAGATATAATAGAACTTAATAATTATCTCAAAATAAATCATCATCAAACAAAAAAGTATTATCTCCAAATGACCCGATTAATAAATAAAAGTGAGAAAAACAAAAATGTATTCATCATAAGCATATTATAAGCAACTGAGCACAAAATCTCCAACTTCAGAGGGATCCAAACTGAACAATAACTCAACTTTCATAGGATCTTCACAAATAACTTGAGCAGCCTTGTACTTGTTCATACCAATGAATCCATACTTATCCAACATCTTAAGAACTTCTAACATTTTTGAGGATTTACATTGAACCCAAGTTGACATTGACTCAAAGTGTGAGCTAACAGTTTGCATAAATCCCTCAACCCGATCATTGAGTAACTTGAAGTCAGAATCAACATTTTACTCAACTGAAATCTTTGCTCTCTTTGAAGTTTTTTGAACTTTGTTAACGGATGATTTATTTTTTCTCCTTAGAGTGAGATGCCCTTGATGTAATAGAAAGTTCTTGATGTAACATCGAATCAACTTCAACTCCTTTTTCAACAGGTGAATTGTCAACTAATATGGTTAACTCAACATCCACATCAGTCATGTTTTGTGCAGTCATTGTAGGATCTTCCGCAACAAGGCCTGTTGCTCTGTCTTTGTCATATACTATCACTAACTCCGAAAAATAAGGGAATGATACATTGTAGAGACTTTTGGCATCATTGTGATTTTATAAAAAAAAAGAACATAACAGTTAATTTAACATATCCATAAACAACATTATAATTTGGAAAAACCAATAATAACTAACACACGTACCTTAATCCATTCAAGATACCATGTTTCTTCACAAGCTATCTTCTTTTCGACATCATTCTAAGTGCAACCACTTTGTCTACACATTTCATTGATAGCGTAGAATTTCCTCTTTAAGGTTTTGATCCTAGATTCAATGTGACTGACAAATTTGACGAATATTGGCAACTTTTAGATCATAATCTTTCTTATCTCGAACATGTAATTGTTCTTGAAACCTTCGTTTGTTTTCCAACGAGGATCGGTTGTCATATCCTACAAACATCTTATTAGTGCCCAGCTCTCCTCCTCCGTCCAAAAAACTTTGTTTTTACCTCTTCCTCGTATTACATTCTTTCCCACAAATTTTGTAGGATTACTCTACCTCCTAGTATCCGAGTATATCAAAGTGACAAAAAAACATAAATGTCATAAACATTAGTGCATCATATAACATGAAAACAGAATAAACATCACAAGATCAATAAAAAAGGTTAGATTAAAAAAGATGCATCTACTACACATGCACATGACAAGAATATCAAAAAATCATTAGCATCACAACATCAAGTATTAGCATCAGAAACATTAGCATCACAAAATACGAGTTGCATAGAAAACAGAACAAACGTCATAATATGAAAGTCATTCCATATCAAATATTTCATTTTGCTAATTGTTAAACATTTGGAGTGTTAAATTATTCCTAAATGCAGTCCATTGATCAGTTGGGGAAATTATCCGTATGTTCTCCGTTTCAGGCCCACGATTACTATCATCATCTATACTATGCTCATCTTCATCAGAGATACACACCTAAGGATTATAGCTCATGAATTTACGAATCAAGTTATGAAGCAAACAACAAGCAATGATAATACGAACTTGGGTTTCCATTGGAAAAAATGAAGGGGAAGTTAAGATTTTCCAACGTCCCTTCAACAAGCCAAAACACCTTTCAATAACAGTTCTAGCTCTAGAGTGCTTCATATTAAAATATTCTTCGGTTGTCTCAGGACAACGATCTTCCCATTCATTGAGGTGATACCTATGCCCACGATAAGGTGCCAAAAATCCGTCTGAGTTGCAATATCCAACATCGACCAAATAATAACAACATAAACCAAGCACACTAGTTAAATTAATAAATGTAAGTATTCTAGAAATTTAAAACTCTGTCGTAATTCTAACTTCAAAGTAAAAAAAAGTATTTGTTATTTACCTTAGGGGATTTTAAGATCAGATGGTCTACTGATGGCATCACGAAGTACCCGACTATCATGGGCAGACCCTTCCCACCCAGGTAACACATATATGAATTGCATTTGTGGGCAACATACTCCCAAGACATTTGTTGCAATCCCTCCCTTTCTTGTACGATAACGTTGTTTTCCTTCTTTAGGGGGTGTCACTTGGATAAAAGTACTATCTAAAACACCTAAACAACCCTATAATAATTTTCGATTATAATAATTAGAGGTAATTATTGAAATTATAGATTGAAATAAAAAATACAATTAAACTAAAAAATTATAGGCGATTAAAATTTTCTTACCTTAATGGTTTCCATCTACCATCTTCGCAGTTATCGTGCACCGGTTCAGATTTCTTGAGCAATATGTTGTGTAGTTGTAAAATTGCTCAAAAACATAAATTGAAATAATGACTTATTATCTCCCAACTTCTTTTAAAAAGGAGACTCATTGTTTGATTTTTTTTATGATGCACCAACACGTAGACAAATAAGGCCACAATTTCATCAATGGTGGCATTTTTTGTAGCTTTTAAACTTCCAACATCTTGTACCATATCACACAATATCCTGAATGTTTTCCTATCCATTTGAAGTTCACTAATACTTATTTCATCGCTCTCTGTTGTAAGGCTGAACATTCATTCTACACGTGCAATCCGTTTGTCCTCCCTACTTTTTATTCGACGAATCCTACTTCAACAATATGTAAGTATTGCAATTTGATAAATTAGGACCACCAAACAAACCATGAGCATTTCATACATATTTCACAAAGTGCACATTAATCTATGTCTTCTATAGTTAAATGGTGGTCGTGTCATGTTTCTACAATATTAAATAGGAACTCATTAATATGATAGACATCAAATAATCAAGCAATCTCATGTCCATCATATTACTATAAATGAATGCGTAGAATTACCAATTAATATGATAAGAATCCATACAAATGATTTTTCTAAAGAGGAAATCAATAACTATAGATGAGTAATTGGCAGAATAGCTCAAACAGATAAAATCACAGGTACGAGCAATTGGCAGAAGTAATGGAGGAGAATAAGTAATTACTCACAGTATCCTCTTGTGCACTGGCTTCAAACCGTATCGTACAAGGAAGAGGAGATAAGTAATGGAGGAGAAAAGAACAAGGAAGAGGAGAAGGGGGTGAACCGAAGGGAGAAGGGGGCGCGCGCAGGGAGAAGGTAACACGTAGGGAGAAGGGGGCGACGCACAAGGAGAAGGGAGGCGGCGCACAGGGACAAGGCGGCGGCCTAGGAGAAGAGGGTCGATGCACAGGGAGAAGAGAGGTGGCGCAGGGAGAAGGGAGGCGTAGGGACAAGACAGCTAGGCGCCGCCTAGAGAAGGAGGCGACATGAATGGGGAGGGGGGAGATGACGCCAGGTGGGGAGGGGGAAGAAGCGGGTGGCGGGGGCTTTAGCAAAAAAAAGTCTACGAAAAAAAAAGTGAACGGGGAGGAATGAGTTTAGCGATAACCTAAGGGTGAGTGGGTTATCATATTAAGGGTATCAAATCCATACATTGATTCTGATTCCTATCTACTAAGCATCAGATATGGGAATGAAATAGATTTCATTTTCATTCCAGTCTCTTAAACCCGCCTACCAAGCGCCTCCTAATTATTTTTTCGTTGTACCATAACCCCGGGAGCTCCTACAAGGTCGAAGGAGCACAACAACAAAGGCGATCAAGGTACATGGTGACGACCTACTAGGACCATGACAAGGTTATTGAGGAATTACAAGAATAAGATCCAAAAATGCTCCTATGATTCTATTGTCAAACATCTTGTCACGTCAAGCGCTAAATATATGCACAAGGAGGCTCATCAAGTTTAGGATTTTAAAGTTTAGAAAATTTAAAATTTAGATTAGTGATAGTATTTTTTTTCTTTTTTCTTTTGCTGAATCATCTTTTTCTTCTAAGATTTTGTATGGTAACTAAAAATCTAATCTTTTTTTCCCAAGCACTACTTGTCTTTTTGCGATTGGATGAGTAATCTCCTGTTCAAAGTCAACACTAGTCAAAGGGCACTACTCAAACACTTAAGTCAGTTCTCCCTAATTGAAAAGGTTTTCACAGAGTAATAGAAGTGGAAAATTTGAGAAATGACCCTTTTTTTACCTATACCTCTATCACTATACCTTTTATATCACTCTTACATGATAGTGGTTTCCTAATAAGTACGGCAATTTACCAAAGGGCGTATCCAACAATTCGTAATTACCGAAAGGAGTACCATGGTTTCTATTATACCAAAAGGCGCATCCCATATAGTGAAGTTACTTTTATACCCCTCCCGCCAATGAATGACTTTATCAAACACATTTTCGAGACACCGGACCACTTTATCAATAAAATAATAATTTATGGTTCGGATGGGTAGCAGTCGAATTTTTCTCAGCCAATATATATATTACTACTTTGCACAAGTCGAATGATCACGAAGGTACATTTTCAAGACACCGGACCACTTTTTTTCAGTTATTTTACATATAACTTAGGTATATTTTTACTAATTGCAAATATATAACACATATAAAAATTAAAAGGAATTTTTTAATTATCATATATTTATCTGATTTTCCACAAATCAACCTGAAATTAGAGGAATTTGTTATTTATCAAATATTTCAGGCCCTCGGATGATTTTTCACAAATCAACCGAGGGCCTGAAATAAATTTATTCAGGCCCACGTTGGGCCTGAAATAAAGTTATTTCAGGCCCAACGTGGGTCTGAATAAATTTATTTCAGGACCACCCTTAACCATATAATCTTTTGACTTCATCCTACAAGTTCGATTACAGATTTTATCCCTAAACCCTAAATTACTTTCTCCAACCTCAACTCTAACTACTGATAATGGTTTTTCAGAAATCCAGATATGGGAGGTCCATCAGTGAGTTTTGCTTAAAACCCACTGATGGAACTAAACTAGACCTATAGCTTTGGAAAAAATGATAATTTGAGGTTTACGACACCTAATATACTTTCTCCAACCTCAACCCTAACTACTGATAATGATTTTTCAGAAATCCAGATATGGGAGGTCCTGTTGGAGCAATCGGCCCTAAGATGGTCCGGTGTGACCATGGGTTTTTATGTTTGGGCAAAGGGTTTAAGTTAGGCTTACCCTTGTATTCTTATATGCGTATGTTGAGTGTGCAGGTTGTACAGGTTATGCATATGGACTTGACTGGACGGCCTCGGTACGGTGAAGGGCGGCATGGAGACAAGCTGGAAGCTTGTGTGCGCACCTGAGGGACCTTGGAGAGCAGGGACGATGAGCTGATAGGCGCGGACTTCAAGGCATGCGTGAAGGATGGCATGGAGGTGTTGGATCGGGTTGGACCGGCTAGAGGGGGGTGAATAGACGGGGGAAAAAAATTATGAAAGTGGAGGCACTCGACTTTAAAAAGAACTTGGTCGCAACTGAGAACGTTGCTTCCAAGGCAGTGGACGCTCAATAAAAATCTCCTTGTGGCGGAGAAGCCTTACAAAAATAGCACGCTAGAGATTTTACAAGAATGAATAAAATGATTGATTTCTAAAGCAAAACCTCTAAGTCTATTTATAGCCTAAGAGAATAAATCTGGATTGTTGATTGTTGATCATTTTTCTCTTGGCCGTTGATCCATGGATGTAATCTGGATGGTTGATCTTGGATGGGATTAAACTGCATCCATTGGATTTGATTAAAGGATAATGTAACATTATCCTTTAAGTTTTAATTGTTTTAATTAAAACTTTATCTTTCCTCGAGATGGCTGTTGGAATCTCCATGTCGCTGTTGTAATCTCTAAGTAGTAATATCGGCAACATTTTATTGCCATCACCCTTTAGTCCAAATGGTAAGTGGGTTAGTGTGTGTTGTTGAGGTCTCGGGTTCGATCCTTCGTGGCACCAAATAATTATCTCTTTTTTTTTGGGTGCTTGGACTAGTCTTTTTGATTCTTCGTCTTCTGGGTGATTTCCGGCCAACCGGAGTTAGGCTCACCCGAACCCGACTCCGGCCATTCGCCCCTCGAGCGCCCTTCCTCCCGGCTTCTCGTCCCTCGGACACCGCGCACGTCCTTCTCGCTCCACCGGTGTACTCTTCCGCAGCTTCCGCGTCCCTCGGATTGTACCGAGTCCGTCGGCTCACTTCCCCGCACAATCCTTCTCGTCTGCTACGTCTTACGCTCGACTTCCTCCGTACCTAAGCTCCTGCACACTTAGCAGAGGGATTAAAACCAACAGGACCTAACCTAACTTGGTTGATCACATCAAAACCAACTGGGGCACCAACAATCTCCCCCTTTTTGATGTGCATCAACCCAAGTTTAGTTAGGGATAAACAACAAACAATAATAGTATTGTAACAGAATTAAGTATAAAAAATTTTACAATCATGTACATAACCTCCCCCGAACTACTCTCCCCCTTTGATCACAGCAAAAATGGGACAAAAAAATAGGGAAGGGAAAATATAATTAGGGAAGAAGAAAATTTTTAAATGTGATAACAAATATTCTAAGTAAAAAGACTCGCATTACCACAAATTTTTCAAATTTAAAATGGCATATTTTTTTAGAAGTTAATTCCAATTTTTTTATTGAAAAAAATAGATTTCAATAAATGATTCCAAAAAAAATCGAACATTTATGAAAAAAAATTCTGAATATTTTTGTCAAAGTCGAAGATGAAGATATGAGTTTAGACAAAAATTTTCAGCTTTAAATTTGTTTATCAAGTCTGAAAATAACAGATACAAGTTTTTGAAGAATAATTTTTTTTATAAGAAATCAAAAAATACTTCGATTTTTTTTTAAAAAATTATAATGAGTTTTTCCACTATATCTGTATCATGAAAAATTAGATCAATAAAAATAAATTATTTATCTATTTTTTTTAAATTTTAATTTCTAATTTTGACCGAAAATATTTGAAAAATATTAACATAACTTTTGTAAAAGAATTCTGCACAAAAAAAACTTATCAGTTTAAAATAAATTTTGGAACCCAAAATAAATTTTCATCTACGGGGTTAATCAAAAACTTTGGAGGAATATAATTTCTAGGAATTTTCCTAATCTGACCCTTATAATTCTTAACATACCAATTTAGATTTTCAGGATAAAAATTCTTTTTAATTCTTAAACATGCAATATCATTTTCTAATTTCTCCACTAGATTCTTCAAATTTTTATTTTCTATTTTTAATTGGTCAGATAGAACAGATGAGCATACAGTGTCAAATCTTTCTTTTAACTCAGAGTTTTCTATCTCTAATTTATTCATC
The DNA here is from genome assembly GCA_024364735.1 of Boesenbergia rotunda. Classification (NCBI taxonomy): domain Eukaryota; kingdom Viridiplantae; phylum Streptophyta; class Magnoliopsida; order Zingiberales; family Zingiberaceae; genus Boesenbergia; species Boesenbergia rotunda. Next base: position 325,340 of record JAGFNQ010006608.1, on the reverse strand, counting down.
GACTTAAGCATGAATTTTATTACAGAGTAGATTCGAGCAGGTGGAAGTAGACATACCTCACTTACCGGGTCGCTTTCGAAAAGCGAGATTCCTTTTTCGTCGTCGCTTTCTTCTGAGGTCTCTCCCCCTTCATCAGTGCTCTCTTCTTGATGATTTGCCATCAGCACAAGTCCCGCGTATTCATGACCTTCCGACTCTTCTGACGAGGACTCATCATCGAGTTGGATCTTCCTTGTGTTCAGTGCGGCGATGTCTGATTTCTTATTCTTCTCTTCATGCAATTCTAGGAATTTCTCCCAGAGCTCTTTTGCCGAGTTGTAATTCTTGATGCGATTAACTTCTTGCGCGGGAAGAACGGCTAGTAGATGAAATTCAGCTTTGCCGTTAGCTTCAAAGTCTGATTTCTCCTTCTTAGTCCACGACTCTATTTCTTTATCCTTGCCGTTGTTGCCTTTAGGAACTGAAAAACCATTTTTCATAATTATTAGCAATTCAATATCAGTTTTAAAAAATACCTGCATTCGGCGCTTCCACATCGCGAACTCCCCCTCAAATTTTGGCGGGTAGATTACGGCTCCAACCATTTTTCTTGAAATTGCTGCAGTCGACGATTAGTCCTTCTACGGTGACCTTGGCTCTGATACCACTTGTTGGATCGGGTTGGACCGGCTAGAGGGGGTGAATAGACGGGGAAAAAAATTATGAAAGTGGAGGCACTCGTCTTTAAAAAGAACTTGGTCGCAACTGAGAACGTTGCTTCCAAGGTAGTGGACGCTCAATAAAAATCTCCTTGTGACGGAGAAGCCTTACAAAAATAGCACGCTAGAGATTTTACAAGAATGAATAAAATGATTGATTTCTAAAGCAAAACCTCTAAGTCTATTTATAGCCTAAGAGAATAAATCTGGATTGTTGATTGTTGATCACTTTTCTCTTGGCCGTTGATCCATGGATGTAATCTGGATGGTTGATCTTGGATGGGATTAAACTGCATCCATTGGATTTGATTAAAGGATAATGTAACATTATCCTTTAAGTTTTAATTGTTTTAATTAAAACTTTATCTTTCCTCGAGATGGCTGTTGGAATCTCCATGTCGCTGTTGTAATCTCTAAGTAGTAATATCGGCAACATTTTACTGCCATCACCCTTTAGTCCAAATGGTAAGTGGGTTAGTGTGTGTTGTTGAGGTCTCGGGTTCGATCCTTCGTGGCACCAAATAATTATCTCTTTTATTTTGGGCGCTTGGATTAGTCTTTTTGATTCTTTGTCTTCTGGGTGATTTCCGGCCAACCGGAGTTAGGCTCACCCGAACCCGACTCCGGCCTTTCGCCCCTCGAGCGTCCTTCCTCCCGGCTTCTCGTCCCTCGGACACCGCGCACGTCCTTCTCGCTCCACCGGTGTACTCTTCCGCAACTTCCGCGTCCCTCGGATTGTACCGAGCCCGTCGGCTCACTTCCCCGCACAATCCTTCTCGTTTGCTACGTCTTATGCTCGACTTCCTCCGTACCTAAGCTCCTGCATACTTAGCAGAGGGATTAAAACCAATAGGATCTAACCTAACTTGGTTGATCACATCAAAACCAACTGGGGCACCAACAGGAGGTAAGTTGGAGGCTTGTGTGCATCCGAGGGACGGGAGCCGAAGATGAAGAGTGCGCGAAGACAACAGTCGAGGCTGCGGAGGAGGAGCTAGTCGAGTCGTGAGGGTACGAGTGCAGTGTGATTGCACTCGGGAAATCCTAGGGTTTGAGTGCGGAGTGGAATGTACTCAGGAAGGGTAACCTTAGGTGGGTGAGTAGACCAGTCGACTGGCCTAGGGGCAGTCGACTGATGGAACTCACAGAAAGGTCTCAGCCTGGGACCAGTCGACTGCCCTGGGGGCAGTCGACTGGTAGGTGGCTGGTAAGCTGGCAAATTCGAACGTTGGAGTGTCAACGGTCGAATTTGGCTGGCAAAAGTCGACTGACCTGGGGGCAGTCGACTGGTAACGAGAAATCAGCCCCGAGTCCTATTTAAAGAGGACTTCGTGGTGGCTGAGTTTCTTGACGAAACTCGCTTGGGAAAAGCGTGTTAGTAGTCTATTGTGATCAGAGAGCATCCGAGGTGTTGTGGTGAGGTTTCTCCACCCACAAGGAGCGACAGATCTAGCCGGAGGTTATCCGGGGAGTGATCCACCGACGGATTGTTCGATTAGTCACCCGGCCGGGGTGGATACCAACTAAATACAGTTTGTTAGCATTGTTTTATTGTGTTATTTGTATTTCCGCTGCGCTAACAATCTTGTAGGAAGAAGGGGTTCGACAAATTGCTATTCACCCCCCTCTAGCGGACGGAACGATCCTAACAGGTCCATTAGTGGGTTTTGAGCAAAACCCACTGATGGAACTAAACTAGACCTATACCTTTGGAAAAAATTATAATTTGAGGTTTAGGATACCTAATATACTTTCTCCAACCTCAACCCTAACTACTGATAATGGTTTTTCAGAAATCCAGATATGGGAGGTCCATCAGTGGGTTTTGCTCAAAACCCACTGATGGAACTAAACTAGACCTATACCTTTGGAAAAAATTAATAATTTGAGGTTTAGGACACCTAATATACTTTCTCCAACCTCAACCCTAACTACTGATAATGGTTTTTTAGAAATCCAGATATGGGAGGTCCATCAGTGGGTTTTGCTCAAAATCCACGGATGAAACTAAACTAGACCTATAGCTTTGGGAAAAAATGATAATTTGAGGTTTAGGACACCTAATATACTTTCACCAACCTCAACGCTAACTACTGATAATGGTTTTTCAGAAATCCAGATATGGGAGGTCTATCAGTGGGTTTTGCTCAAAACCCACTGATGGAACTAAACTAGACCTATAGCTTTGGAAAAAATTATAATTTAAGGTTTAGGAAACCTAATATACTTTCTCCAACCTCAACCTTAACTACTTAGAATGGTTTTTCAGAATCCAGATATGGGAGGTCCATCAGTGGGTTTTGCTCAAAACCCATTGATGGAACTAAACTAGACCTATACCTTTGGAAAAAATTGATAATTTGAGGTTTAGGACACCTAATATACTTTCTCCAACCTCAACCCTAACTACTGATAATGGTTTTTCAGAAATCCAGATATGGGAGGTCCATCAGTGGGTTTTTCAGAAACCCACTAATGGACCTCCCATATCTGGATTTCTAAAAAATCATTATCAGTATTTAGGGATGAGGTTGGAGAAAGTAATTTAAGGTTTAGGGATAAAATCTGGAATCGAACTTGTAGGATGAAGTCAAAAGATTATATGGTTAAGGGTGGTCCTGAAATAATTTTAATTCAGGCCCACCGTGGGCCTGAAATAACTTTTATCAGGCCTACGTTGGGCCTGAAATATCTTTATTTCAGGCCCAATGTGGGCCTGAAGTAAAGTTATTTCAGGCCCAACGGGGGCCTGAAATTATAATTTGAGGTTTGGGGCACCTAAAATCCACTGATGGACCCACTGATGAGTTTGGAGAAAGTATTTTAGGTGTCCGAAACCTCAAATTATCATTTATTTCTAATGCTATAGGTCTAGTTTAGTTCCATCAGTGGGTTTTGCTCAAAACCCACTGATGGACCTCCCATATCTGGATTTCTGAAAAACCATTATCAGTAGTTAAGGATGAGGTTGGAGAAAGTATATTAGGTGTCCTAAACCTCAAATTATCATTTTTTCCAAAGCTATAGGTCTAGTTTAGTTCCATCAGTGGGTTTTGAGCAAAACCCACTGATGGACCTCCCATATCTGAATTTCTGAAAAACCATTATCAGTAGTTAGGGTTGAGGTTGGTGAAAGTATATTAGGTGTTCTAAATCTCAAATTATCATTTTTTCCCAAAGGTATAGGTCTAGTTTAGTTCCATCAGTGGGTTTTGAGCAAAACCCACTGATGGACATCCCATATCTGGATTTCTGAAAAACCATTATCAGTAGTTAGGGTTGAGGTTGGAGAAAGTATATTAAGTATCCTAAACCTCAAATTATTAATTTTTTCCAAAGGTATAGGTCTAGTTTAGTTCCATCAGTGGGTTTTGAGCAAAACCCACTGATGGACCTCCCATATCTGGATTTCTGAAAAACCATTATCAGTAGTTAGGGTTGAGGTTGGAGAAAGTATATTAGGTGTCCTAAACCTCAAATTATAATTTTTTCCAAAGTTATAGGTCTAGTTTAGTTCCATCAGTGGGTTTTGCTCAAAACCCACTGATGGACCTCCCATATCTGGATTTCTGAAAAACCATTATCAGTAGTTAGGGTTGAGGTTGGAGAAAGTATATTAGGTGTCCTAAACCTCAAATTATCATTTTTTTCCCCAAAGCTATAGGTCTAGTTTAGTTCTATCAGTGGGTTTTGAGCAAAACCCACTGATGGACCTCCCATATCTGAATTTCTGAAAAATCTTTATCAGTAGTTAGGGTTGAGGTTAGAGAAAGTATATTAGGTGTTTTAAACCTCAAATTATAATTTTTTTCCAAAGGTATAGGTCTAGTTTAGTTCCATCAGTGGGTTTTGAGCAAAACCCACTGATGGACCTCCCATATCTGGATTTCTGAAAAACCATTATCAGTAGTTAGGGTTGAGGTTGGAAAAAGTATATTAGGTGTCCTAAACCTCAAATTATAATTTTTTCCAAAGCTATAGGTCTAGTTTAGTTCCATTAGTGGGTTTTGAGCAAAACCCACTGATGGACCCCTCATATCTGGATTTCTGAAAAACCATTATCAGTAGTTAGGGTTGAGGTTGGTGAAAGTATATTAGGTGTCCTAAACCTCAAATTATCATTTTTTTTTCCAAAGCTATAGGTCTAGTTTAGTTTCATCATTGGGTTTTGAGCAAAACCCACTGATGGACCTCCCATATCTGGATTTCTGAAAAACCATTATCAGTAGTTAGGGTTGAGGTTGGAGAAAGTATATTAGGTGTCCTAAACCTCAAATTATCAATTTTTTCCAAAGCTATAGGTCTAGTTTAGTTCCATCAATGGGTTTTGAGCAAAACCCACTGATGGACCTCCCATATCTGGATTTCTGAAAAACCATTATCAGTAGTTAGGGTTGAGGTTGGAGAAAGTAATTTAGGGTTTAGGGATAAAATATGTAATCGAACTTGTAGGATGAAGTCAAAAGATTATATGGTTAAGGGTGGTCCTGAAATAAATTTATTCAAGCCCACGTTGGCCCTGAAATAAAGTTATTTCAGGCCCAACGTGGGCCTGAATAAATTTATTTCAGGCCCTCGGTTGATTTGTGAAAAATCATCCGAGGGCCTGAAATATTTGATAAATAACAAATTCCTCTAATCCCTCTAATTTCAGGTTGATTTGAGAAAAATCAGATAAATATATGATAATTAAAAAATTCCTTTTAATTTTTATATGTGTTATATATTTGAAATAAAAAAAAATATACCTAAGTTATATGTAAAATAACTGAAAAAAAAAGTGGTCCGGTGTCTCGAAAATGTACCTTCGTGATCATTCGACTTGTGCAAAGTAGTAATATATATATTGGCTGAGAAAAATTCGACTACTACCCATCCGAACCACAAATTATTATTTTATTGATAAAGTGGTCCGGTGTCTCGAAAATGTGTTTGATAAAGTCATTCATTGGCTGGAGGGGTATAAAAGTAACTTCACTATATGGGATGCGCCCTTTGGTATAATAGAAACCATGGTACTCCTTTCGGTAATTACGAATTGTTGGATACGCCCTTTGGTAAATTGCCGTAATAAGTATCTTACACAATGACCATCACTGTTCATTGACGGTTCAACCCTTTTATCGGAATAGTCATTGGCATTCCTTAATGGCTCACACATTGTAACCGCTAAACATGCCTCCCTCGACCAACTCTTCTTCTCAAATCCCTCAACTCCCCATCAAGTACTCAAATGCTCGGCTTCTTGAGCTCTAAAGACTCAAGTTCAGGTAACTAGACAAGGTAGTCGAGTTATAAGATACTTGAGTACCATGACTTTTCCTTCCTCGGAGACTTAGCTCGAGATCCTTAGTCATTCAACTCAGGCACAACTTATCCTTTGTCAATGACTCGGGGGTTGGGGCGATGTGGTTGACCTAATTTGGAAAGTCTTGCTTTTGTTTACTTTGAGAGAAATTCTTCAAAGAAAAACCAACAATTTAAAGAAGAGGATATTTTAATTTTACCTAAGTTTACCCGAAAATAGTGCACAAAAAATCATATAGAAATTTAACTTTATTCTTGAATTAGGGTTTATAATTTAGGGATTAGGTCAAAGCAATACCTTCATTGTCGCTCACTTTCAACTCAGGACCGCCCTTGTTTAATATCTCAAAGTCCTATTTGGACTAGCTACCATATTAAAATAGGTTTGACCGTAGGTATGACTTATCCTCTCCTACCTCCGTAGAAAAGCAGGTTACTTCATTTCCAAGTTTAGATTAATTTTTAATCTTTATAGTTGCCGTGTGTTTAGGGCTACGTTTGGTAGGGAATAATGTAATCCGGTCTGTAATGTAATTAAGTTTGTAATGTAATATAATGTAATCTTGATTACATTGTTATGTTTGGTAATGAGTTGTATGTAATCTTTGATAACTATTACAAGTTGGATTCTTTTGTTTGGTGGGGAGCAATCCATCCTGTAATGTAATCAAGATTGACGACTGACGACCGTCGTCGGGCGGCCGATGACCATTGACCCGCCGGCGGCGGCGGTCGCCGGCGACCGCCGACTGGCGGCTGCGGCGGTCGCCGGCTGCGGCGGTCGCCGGCGGCGACGGCGATCGCCGACGGCTGCGGCGGTCGCCGGCGGCTGCGGCGGTCGTCGGCGGCGGCGGCGGTCGTCGGCGGCGGCGGCGGTCGCCGGCGGCGGCGGTGGCGGCGGTCGCCGGCGGCCGGCCGGCGGCAACCAACGACTGTCACCGCCCGACCGACGACTGTCGCCGCCCGCCCGACGACTTTACAAGCTGTAATGTAATCCAGATTACGGAGGTTTTGGTTTGTAATCCAGATTACAAATCATCAACCTCTTTTGTAATCGAAATTACATTACATTACAATCTTAAAGTGATTCCAAACAAAGAAACCCAACTTGTAATGTAATTTCGATTATATTACAGGGTGGATTACATCCTACCAAACGCAGCCTAATTGTATCGATTTAAAAGTCTTTATTATTCCATTCAGCCTCTCTAATTTAACAAGCTAGTTAATTTTTAAATAAAAGAAGTTGTAACACAACTACTCGTTTGACGTGTTCCAAATAAAGAACTAATTCGATCGACTAAATTGACAATTGAATATAGACATTTAATATATAGGCAGGGATATACATTGGGTAGTTCAAAGCCAAGAAAAATTGAATAAATTAATTGCCACTTAGTTTGTAGTCGAAGTTTTAATAATTGATAATTAATCCAACTTAAAGATATAATTCTCATCCAGACAAAGTTATTGATGCTCACCTAGATAAAAGAAAATTGAAATCTGTATTAATTTTAAACTCATCCATTAAATGAGATCCAACCTATTATTTATAAATTATTAAATTTTTAATTAAATCTTAACTATGCTAATAAAAATATTCTAAAAATACTTTAAAATTATTGTTGCGTAGTTATTAAATAGTTGTAAAAATAATTTTAAACTATTTTTATCATTTTAAAATGATTTTAATAAATTTAAAATAATTTTGATATAAAATTATAGTCTTACTGTATAAAATATTTTTAAATCAGTTATAATAAAAACAATTTATTTTAATAATAATTTACTTGGTAGTAATTATAATATAATAATATTAAAATAATAATATTTTTTAAGATGAAAAATACGATGAGAGATTTATTTTATGTTTTTAAAAAAATATTATTTTAAGATCATCGTCTTCCTTGCTCATCGATCAAGCTTATTGACCGACTTTCTTCTACCTACTCGTCGACGATTCTCCGTCCAAAGTCTCCGATTCCACATCAGCGGCAACAAACTCCTGCTCCTCCAACAGCCACTCACAGATCCCCTCATCGTCGTCCCACGGCAGGCCGCCGCCGGCGGCAGCGGCGGCGGCGTCAGTAGGGTAGTTGTGCTCAATACTGGTCTGGAACTGCCACATGTCGTCCAGGAGCGCCGAAGTGTTGTCCTCCTTCCATAAGGAGCTCAGCAACGCGTCTGCGCTGCTGGAGTCGGAGCTTGCCTCCGCCGCCGGACCTTCCTGCTGATCGCGAGACTGCATCTGGTGATCGCCGGACCGGGAATCGGCCGTCACAGGGTGATTGAGCGGCCGATGAGTGACAGGATCGATGCCCATCTTGACTAGCTTCTTCTTGATGTGCGTGTTCCAGAGGTTCTTGATCTCGTTGTCCGTTCTTCCGGGCAACATCCCGGCGATCTTCGACCACCTGCACAGAGTTCGGCCGATAACGGCCATGCCAAAATGGCAAAATGCACAGGCATCGAGTTTAGGAAGTCCCACCGGTTTCCGAGGCGAGCGTGGAGGTCGACGACGAGCCTCTCCTCCGCGTCGCTGAGCAAGCCCCTCTTGAGGTCCGGCCGCAGGTAGTTGGTCCACCGGAGCCTGCAGCTCTTGCCGCACCGCAGCAGCCCGGCGAGCTCGGGGACAGCGCGCCAGCAGCACTGGCCCTTGGAGAGGATGAAGTCGACCAGTTTCCTATCCTCTTCTGCCGACCACGGCCCCTTCTTCACTCCTAGCTTGTCGCAGCACGGTCGCCTCCCCATCTTCTCCGGCGACCAGTGGGAATTATACCCGGAGCCACCGAACTAAACCCTTAATTATATTAGGAGCCCCCACCCATCGCCTCCGCCTCACCTCACCTTGCCGAAGCATCGTGGCTGAAAAGAACCCGGCAACTGCAATCGAACTGACCTCTGCTGTCTTTGATCAAATGCGACAGCGATGGTGGCGAAAGCTGCGCCTCCTCCTCCCTCTCCCCTCCATCATCATCATCATCATCATCATCATCATCATCATTAATATTATATCAGTTACCGTAACAAGTGACAGGATGGATCCTCAACTTGTGCGCAATGTCTTGCTAGTCACTTGGACCTCATAAGAAAGGTCATTTGTTGGAAGAAGCCTCCGTCATTTATGTCTCTTCCAAATTGAGTGGAACAATCCTGGAGGTGTCATTCGGTCAGTAATATCGCTTTTTATGTTTTTTTACAATGATGGATGGTAGACATCATCCGCGTGATGGTGATTAAAGCTACTTCTTGATCTCCCTCTTCTTCTTCTTTTTTTTCTTCTTCTTAATCATCATCACAATCATGATGATTAACATTATCGCCCCACATAGTGATATAGTTGATACTTAAATATGATATTGATATTGTTACTATTCTAGCCAAAATATCTTGAATGGTCAAGCCGTTAGTCAACGAGCCTACTGACATGAGCACATTTCGAGAATCGAAGTTGATTAGGAGAGAGGGGAGATAGATGAACCTACAGCAGTCTTCTAGAAGAGAGTTAGTTTGGCCAGGGGACGAGGTCCACAATTGCTTTGACTCTCAAGTTAGGGTTTTTCCCCGAGAAGATTGAAGAAACAAAGTAGGTAGGTTAGTGAAGAGCCAAAGAAATGAAACCTCCCTTCTCCTTCCACCTCTGCGTGCTTTTATCCCTCACATCCTCTAAATCTCCACGTCAACGGGGAATATCATCATGATAGAGGCTAAAAAAGAAGGTCAAATCCGATCGCCATTGGTTAGTTCTCCATTTGTTTGATGTCGCGTGTTGACTAAGGAGCATCTAGGGAACCAAGTTTGACAACCTCGTAACAATCAATATTCTCAAGATGTCACGCGTCCGAGAATATTCATAGTGTTTGTTAGCAAGTTTATGCAAGTGTGAATTCTCTTCAAGGATAGAGGAGGTGATGTTAGCCGTGACCTTTGTATGGAATAGTGTGCAACTAGGGATGGAAACAGGTCAGGCCAGGTCAGGCTTTTACCTTAACAGGTCAGGCCTGTATAATAGCAAACTGGCCTGAGCCTGACCTGTGGTCTGTTATAGGCTTTGTTCTTGGCCCGAGCTTAGCCTGTTTAATAGTCTGGCCTAGCCTGCGACCTGTTTATAAAGCCTGTAATTTAATTCGATTATCTAAAATATACTTCTAATATATAAAATATAATAATTTAATTCAAATATTCGATTACCCAAAATAAAAAAAAATATACATACATGAAATATGTATAATAAAATGAAATTGATTTGTGATTTGTTAGCTAGTAGGGTGTAGATAAGAGTTTGCTCAGTCGAAGTCTTACGTTCGAAACTTGATTTTGACATTTTATATATATTGTAATTTCAACAGGCCCAGGCCGGCCTATCAAGCTTCACAGACTTTATATTGAGTCTGGGCCTGACCTGATAAGAAAAATAGGCTTTTAAAAGGACCTGATTTTTATTTTATTTTTAATCAAACCAAACCAGGCCAAGCCACAGGCCCCTGGCCGCCTGGCTTATTTTCACCCCTGTGTGCAACCACGCCCAAGGACAACAACACATACTAAGACAATGTCAGACAGATTCCATGATTGAGCATAGACTGAGATATAGGATGAGATTAAGATGAGTTCTGAGAACGAGCTATATATCGAGATTGAAATGGGTCCTCAGACCAAGATGACAGTTGAGACCGAGATGACTCTTGAGATTGAGATGGATACCTAAAATGAGTGAGAATGAGATGGATGCCGAGACTGAGATGGATCTCGAGATTGAAATCAATGATTGAGACTGAGATGAATCCTAAGACTGAGTTATATGTTAAGATTGTTATGGGTCATGAGACAGAGATAGATATCAAGATTGGATTTAATTTTTTAGGAGGGACACCTATTGGGTCTTACTTGACTCAAGTTGATTGCTTTAAGGGTGCATTTGATTCAAGTTATCAGATATAACCTTAGTTATGTGATTACCAAGTAATAACATAACCAAGGTAATGGGGAATAAAGTATAACCTGAAGTTGTTTGGTTCAATTTAGGTAATCAAATAAAATCTTGTTTGTTTGGAGGTATAGTCTATGATATAATATAATATTTTACCGTAGTACCCTTTAGTTAAATTTAAGTATAATAATATTATATGCTTATAAATTTAAAATAAAAAGTAAGATGATATTATATACATATTCGTATCCTCGGTCGTCGGCCGTCGGCAACGGTCGTTGTTAGTAGAATCCCTAGAGTCAATTATGTGATGATTAACTAGGAACATTTTGTATCATATTCTATCATTAATAAAGGCATGATTATTATATTTACTTTGTATTTGTGTCAAATAACTAAGTATAATAATGTCCTTGGGTTGTAGGTTCTTATCTACATTATATCGATTGGTTGAATCGATAATGAGATGATGTAGAGAACACTACTCTAAACCATTCATAGTCAAGTATTAATATTCAAGGACAATATTGATGCATGGAGACTAGCATGTAGGTCAATTGATGACTTGAGCTCACAAGTCATGGATATGTGATATCAAGTTGACACATGAGTATACATTAGAGAATGTATACTGAATTGACCCGCCATGAGAAAGTTTCATAGATTATATGAGCGTCATAAACTTTCTCATGTGACTATTAGTATGAATAGTCCTTAGACCTGGAGTCATTACGGTTCCCTACATAAGGAGTTATGTATTTTGGTATCATCAAACGTCACCCGTAATAGGGTGGACTATAAAGACGATCACTGGGTATGTAATGAATTATGCGGAGGGATGTGAGTGATGTAGATGGAATCTATCCCTCCCATATGACGGGAGTGATATCTGTGGGCTCCTTGATCGAGTAGAACTACTAAAACGCATGACCATGCTCAAATGAGTCAATATGAGATATTGAGCTCATTTGTTTGAGTGAGTCTACTCGGGGATCAAGAAATACAAGATTGATTGAGGATGACACGGTCTATGTCTCATTGGTCAATCTAGATATCAAGGATAGAAGGACAAGGTCATATATTATCATAGTCACGGAGGTTTAGTCGGATCTCGACTTTTCTTGTTACTTGGGTAGCAATGATGCATTGCTAGATGCCGCTCATTGCTTATGTGTCTAAAGGGTTTAGGCGCATTGCCAACGTCGCGAGAACCTATTGGGTCACACACTAAGGACATGATGCTTCGGGAAGCCCGAGTTGGAACTCGGGAGATCTGAGCCCGAGTTAGGAACTCGGGAGCTCGAGTTGGGAACTCAGGAGCGCGGGTCGGGAGATCGGCACTCGGCAGACTGAGCTGGGGGGCTCGACAGACTGAGTCGGGAGCTCGGCACTCGGCAGACTGAGCTGGGAGCTCGGCAGATTGAGTTGGGAGCTCGGCACTCGGCAGATTGAGCTAGGAGCTCGGCAGATTGAGTCGGGAGCTCGGCACTCGGCAGACTGGGCTGGGAGCTCGGCAGACTGGGTCGGCACTCGGCAGACTGGGCTGGGAGCTCGGCAAACTGAGTCGGCACTCGGCAAACTGGGTCGGGAGCTCGGCACTCGGGAGACCTAGTCGGAAGCCCGAGAGACCCAGTCGAAATTGCATGTGTAGAGAAAGGTCTTTCTTCATTGGATGAAGAGAAGGTGAAGAGTCGCATGGAAAGATGTGCTCTTTATTAGCTTTAATGAAGGGAAGTCAAAGAGACAAAAGACTTCATATTCATGGGATGAATATAAAAAGAGGGACTTTGTCATTTTGAATGACAAGTGTGTGTGTGCTTTCCTTCTTCCCTTCTTCTCTTCTTCCTCTTATCCCTTTTGGCCGAAACCCTATTGTAGGGTTCTGGGTGTTCTGCGAGCTACCTCAAGTTGCTAGCACAACTAAGGTAGTTCTCCCGAAGTCGAGAGATTGTGTCCGTGTGGATACGAATAGAGGCACGGACGCTTGAACGTGCAAGAGATCCGACGCATCTTGGACAAGCGGGATAAGCAAAGGGCACGCTCCAAAGGTATATCTTCTTTAGAAGTAGATATAGACCAACTTTGTACGAGTTATTCTTTCGCATAGATCGCTCAAGGGTTCTTGTTTCCGTTGCGTTTTTATGTTTTGGTGCCGGGAGTCGTCAGCCGCCGTTGCCGGTCGTCGGCTACAAATAATGATCGCCGACCGTCGTTGCTGGTCGCCGGCCATCGGCGGTCGTCGGTTGCTACTTGCCGGTGGCAGTCGTCGGTCGTCGGCCGCCGGCGCCAGCACCGGTCGGCCGCCGTCGTTGACGGTGGTCGCCCGCGAATAATGCATCTTTTGTTAAGGTAAATATTAGAGGATAATTTTGAAAATATAAGTTTCATAATTCCGGAATCAAGAAAAACTTTACTTTCATATGGTTTTTCGATTCCGGGTTACATGCCCCTTTTGCCGATGTGTCGGACATTGATCATTACTTGAGAATCGTTAATTATCTAAATTAAATAAGATTTTTATTGATAACTTTAAATGAATAATTAAGATTATCAAAAATAATTCTCAACCAAACGCACTTTTAAAATTGCGTCCGATCCACCTTAATTTTAACCGGTAAATCATCGTAAGTATTGGATTGGAAGCCATGTGTAATAGTGATGGGATCAATTCTAATTAACACGTGTGCAATATTTCATTGGACCTCATTCAAAAGATTATTATATTGAATAAAGTTCTCATAATTTATCAAATGATACAGGATAGTTCTGGAGAGATCTCCAGACGAGGATTATCATCTGTTTTGGCTGCAACGATGCTCAACATCATCCGTGCGACGGTGGCTAACTGCCAGCTGGTTTGGTTCGGCCTCTCGACTGGTTAATGCGTCAGCATCGCGTGGAAGCTACGTATGGCTCTCGATTCCACGGACGATCCACTCTATTAATGCGAGCAGAGATGAGCAGGCTCATGGTTTGGAGTCATTTTTGTGGGAGTCATTCGGCGTTGGCCAGATCGATTCCGAGTCAGCAGTTCGAGCTGCCGAGCGAGTTCTTCTAACCGAATTCAATAATTCACAAGAAGACACGGTTGACATTAATAAGAAATTAAATTAATGAGATTAATAAAGAAATTAATGATGAGCCACGTCAGGATACGTGTAAAATTCATTTTCGCCTCCTCCCTGGCTCCCTCCCTACTTTTCTTTAAAACCAAAATCGTTTATGGCAATTTGTCCGTTTCAAAAAATCCACTATAACATTTTATTCATACTTGATATTATAATTTAATTTTTAAATTTTTAAATATTTTATTTATATTTGATATATAATTTAATCATTAAATCTTAAAGATAAAAATTTAAATAATATACCTATAAGTCAGATTAAAATGTCTGACGGTATAAATATGTAAGGTGGAAAAATCAAATGAACCGATTTGATTGACGTGGCCAAGAAATTGGGAAACACCAAAGAGAACTTTCCTAGCTTCATTTGCTTCTCCAAAAGGATCACAACGACTAATAATTAAAGAAACTAATTTAAAAAACTTTTTTTTCCAAGTGATTGATATAAAATCATGAATGTAATTGACAGATGAATAGACAAACCAACCAACAATTGTGCCATCAAGTCAACCCCATAAAAGAGAAATCTCATTGATAATTTAAAAGAGAAGGAAACTATGATTACCACAAATCTCGATTCGTCCTTCAGAAGCTATCGCCGTGAACATTTAGAAAAGGACTAATCAAGTCCTTTAAAATTTGGGATGATTAAATTACCCTCGTTAAAATTTTTCATCGATTTAAGATAAATAGCAAAAGTATACATGAAAACTCATTTTCACAACCAACAACATGCTCTCGGAAGTAGGATATCATGCTTAGATCTCTAGTGATAAATCAAAAATCTAAAGTTCAAAATTCTATTACAGTGAAAAACTTTCGTTGGTCGAATTGATGTTTCAGATTTGACATTCTGACCTGATAAATAGTTTTTTTTTCTAACAATCGACATTTTCAGATTTGCTATTAATTAAAGAAGTTTTTTTTAGATACTCTATCAGAGTTAAATTTCAAACATTAAATCTGTGATTTATCATTGAAAAATTTAATGATGACACCGGATCTGGAGAACATCTCCGTCGACATTTAAGGGTATGCTTCGCTCGAATTATATTTTTATATTTTACTATATTTTGAAGGGTAGTCTGGTGCAATATTAAGTTGCCACGGTTCTAGTCTGTGAGATAAAACTTCATCCACTGTTTTTTAAAAAAAATATATATTTTAATTTTATATTTAAGTTTATTTGTGTGTCTATTTGTTTTTTTTTACAAATCATATGCCCAGTGAAAATGTAGGTCAATCGACGACACGTCCGATGTTTAATCACCGATCAAACACTACCAACGGCTTCTGATCGCCGCCTCGAATCAAACTTACCTTGGGAGGATGGTAAACCCGTCAGAATTGCCGACAACAGTGAACCCGTCGAAATCGACGGTGAATAATATGAAATCGCAATTACGGCGATCTCCGACGGATTCACCGTGCCCCAGGTATAATTTGGTTCGGGATGACGGTCGGAGGCCACCAGTAGTATCCGATCAGTGATCAAACGTACCACCGATTGATGATCAAAATTTTCACTGAGACATTCATTTTCACTACGCATATCATTACTCAAAATCATATCATTCCTACCCAAGCACAGAAGCACTGCTATGGTGTGAGGTTTGTTATAGTTTCTTAACGTGGAACTAGAATGTCTACATGTTATTATGATCTCTCTATCCTAGTAACATTAAAAAAAATCATAATTTTGTGATAAATTTTTTAAAAAAATCATCACAATTAATTTTTAAGATGAATTAGCTATGACAATATTTTCATTGCAAATACCCCATCACAGAATTTTGCAATCTAAATTCATTGCTAAATTTTACAACAAATAACTAATTCATAGCAGATTTAATCACTGATCTGTTTTCATCCTTGATCACGGATGAATTTTTTCATCGTCAATTAGGTAGACTTTTGTAACAAATTTTTTATCATAAAATTTATTGTAAAATCATATTTTTCCCAACATCACAAATCTACAACATAAACAACAATAAAGATCAAAACAACAAAATCAATTATCCCATATATATATATATATAAACCATAAACTACAAAACAAAGATTCACCTAACAACAAAATCAAACATCCCACTACTAAAGATTTAATGCAAAAGATACGTCATGCACATAAAATCCAAAACAAAGTCAATCTACTTATCACATACATTGTTCATGTCCAACTAGACAATGTAACATTCATGTTCCTCTTCTTCTTTTTCTTGATCTTCTTCTTCTTCTGTTCTTTTCTTACATCAGAAAACAAAACATACAAAAGAAAGATAATTAAGATAAAAATACATGTACCAATTGTTGATTTAAGCATGAAATTCTGGACGCATTTAAGATATTGAAAACGGTAAACACTTACAGCGATTCTCCGTTCGTCCTTCGTTGTTCGTCACGCTTGTCGTCGGAAGAACGATCACGGGTCGGAAAGTCCTTCAACGTCCACAAATCAAATCCCTCTTCCGACGCAATTTTCCTCTTCGAAAAACTCGTTGCCGAAACCTCCTCGGATGCTTCCGATTCTCTTCTACTCTTGCACCCCTTGGACGAACCCCCCTTCCCCCTTTTTATAGCAAGGACCAAGGGGGAGGGGGTGAAGTGGGGACGTGGGGAAGTGGGTAACTTCCCCACGTCTCCCACTACCAACATCTCCCACTCGTCCAAGTCAAGTCACATAGATCAATACAAGAATTAGGTCACAAAGACCATATAGTCACATAGACTAATACAAGAATCAGGTCACAAAGACCATATAGTCACATAGACTAATAGATCATCCAATTCATACTTTAGGAAAAATGATTCGTGCGACAGCAAGCATACTGAGCAATCATTGCTAAGAAAGTTGTGACACTTAACTTAGCTACTCTCTGAGCGATCAATACCAAGAAAGTTGTTACACTTTACTTAGTCGCTCTATCACATGAATCAGAGACATCAATCACTTGCTTTTACCCAGATTAAATTATTTACATCAATATGAACATCTCTAATCCCTCATCATGACAATTAAGTCAAGAGCATGTTCAGTATTTCCATTCAATACAATTATTCACAATCATATTTTAAGTACTCAACAAAAAATATAATTGGTCGACCAGTGAATAAATGTCAATGATGTAAATCTCTCTTAATCTTCCTTTATAGCTAGAATCTCTTCATTCTAATCAGTTGCTTTCCTAGTTATGCTCCGTAGACCGAATCATCCATAGTCAATAGGACACATGCTAAAGTAGCATACACTGATTAGAATTTCAAGTAAACAGCTAAATAGTCACATAGGGTAAATCTGAGATTAACTTATAATCTCAAGGGTCTCACATAGTAGAGAAGCAGGGATCCATTCTCCTACTACCCTTATTGTCGCTATAGCACATGTGGTATGAAACACATGCTACGATGTTTCTCTCTTTAACATATAAAGAGTGCATGTTTTTCTTCTAAAATTAACATCGTACAGATTTCGATCTAGACATACCCAATGTCTAATCCTGAATTCAACCTATATACTCCAATCTGGCTACAAGCAGGCTCAGTAAATGGTGGGAACATTTACTTCGATTATTACATTAAATAATCTCATCTTGATACAAAATCAAGGCGACCTCAACTTACGAGTATGTCTCTATTCACAGCTACTCAAGCTGCCCCATAAGTAATGATCTTACCTTTATTTATACTCAACAAATAGAGATGATTGTCCATGTGAGTGGACCAATCTCAACCTGCCAACATGTTTATCGAGACTTTATTCAAAATGTAACACCAATACATACACTGAATAAATCATGGCACTTTCATATATAATGAATTTGTCTGTACATTGTGTTACATTTTTCGAAGTCCCATGGACTTCACATATCCAAGAAATGACTCTTTAGTCAATGGCTTAGTAAAAGGATCTGCAAGCATAGCACGTGTAGGGATATACTCAAGAACTACCTTTTTCTTGTCAACAATATCCCTTACATAATTATATTTGATTTCTATATGCTTGCCTTTGCTGTGATACTTGGGATCTTTGGAAAAAGCTATTGCAGCTTGATTGTCACAGAACACTGTAACTGGACTCCCACTATCCTCAGCAATCTTCAAATGCTTCAGGAACCTTCTTAACCAGACAGCCTCTTGTACAGCCGCTGCACAAGCCACATATTCGGCTTCCATTGTCGACAAAGCTACACAAGCTTGTTTCTTGCTATTCCATGAGATGACGCCACCATTCAGCAAGAAAGCATAGCCCGATGTGGATTTTCTGTCATCAAGATCTCCAGCCCAATCTGCATCTGAGTAGCCCTTCAGGCTCAACTTTGATCCTCGGAAGCAGAGACAATAATCCGCTGTCCCTTTGAGATATCTGAATATTCTCTTCACCGCTTTCCAGTGTCTCGATCCTGGGTTTGACTGGAAACGGCTAACCAAGCCAACTGCATAGCTGATGTCAGGACGTGTACACAACATAGTGTACATTAAACTACCAATGGCACTGGCATATGGTTTTTTCTTCATGTCGGCTATTTCATCAGGAGTCTTGGGATACATACTTTTGCTCAGAACAGTTCCTTTCGCTACAGGAGTTTGTTCAATGTTGCAATTTGACATATTGAAGTGTTGTAACATCTTAGTAATATAAGCTTCTTGAGACAAACCCAAAAGTCTTTTTGAACGATCCCTTATGATCTTCACCCCTAAGATGTACTCAGCTTCACCCATATCTATTATGTCAAACTGCGATGAAAGCCATGATTTGACTTCTATCACAAACCGTGTGTCATTTCCAGCTATTAGCATATCATCAACATATAATGATAAAATGACTATCTTTCCTTTATCCTCCCTGAGGTAAACACAATGATCCTCATTGATCATTTCGAAACCATAAGATAAAATGACTTCATTAAATCTTATGTTCCATTGTCTTGACGCTTGCTTTAGCCCATATAAGACTTTTTAAGTCTACATACTTTATCCTCTTGGCCTTCAGCAATATAACCTTCTGGCTGTGCCATATAGATTTCTTCGTCAAGATTTTCATTAAGGAAAGCCGTTTTTACATCCATTTGATGTAATTCCAAGTCATAATGTGCCACTATAGCTAAAATGACACGTATTGACACAAACTTCACAACTGGGGAAAATGTCTCTTCAAAATCAATACCCTCCATTTGGGTATATCCTTTTGCAACCAGACGAGCTTTGTATCGATTAATCGATCCATCTGCCTTCCTCTTAATTTTGAGAATCCATTTATTCCCAATAGCCCTTCGGCCCGGAGGAAGATCGACTAAATCCCAAACTTGATTCTTTCTCATTGACTCCATTTCCTCATCCATTGCAATTCTCCATTTTTCTCTGACTGAACATCTCAAAGCTTCCTCAACCGATCGAGGTTCCTCATCATCAACAGGGAGTATCATTAATGCCTCATTCTCAATGTCAAACCTTCTCCGAGGAATAATCTTTCGACTACTTCGTCGCAGGTCAGACTGTTGAGGAACTGAAACTAATTCATTCATTGGCAAATCACTCCCACTGGGTTGACTAGATTCAGGTATCTCCTGTGATACCTGAGTTGTTGATAAAGGAACATTATCCTCTTCCTCTATTGCAAATAAAGGAATCGACTTATCAACTTCACCTCTTGTTGGGAATTCAGTTTCGAGAAAAGTGGCATCTCTTGACTCAATTTCAGAGACGGTTCCATCTTGCTGCTCACCAATGAAAACGTAACCCTTAGAAGTATCAGAATACCTTATAAAGATACACTTTTTACCTCTTGGTCCTAGTTTTCCATATTTGTGAGTCTTATCATGAACATAGGCAGCTGACCCCCAGGGTCTCAGATTACTCAAATCTGGTTTTCTGCCTGTCCAACGTTCATATGGAGTAGATGGAACATACTTGGAAGGCACTCGGTTAAGTATGTAGGTCGCAGCTAATAATGCATCTCCCCAATAGGAAATTGGCAAATTAGCTTGAGCCATCATAGACCTAACCATATCTAGAAGAGTCTGATTTCTTCTTTCAGCAACTCCATTTTGCTGCGGAGTTCCTGGGATAGTTAGCTGTCTAATAATCCCTCGGTCATTACAAGTTGTCTTGAACTGATCAGACAAGTATTCACCTCCACGGTCAGTGCGTAAGGTTTTAACCTTACGATCCATTTGATTCTCAACTTCATTTAAATAACGTTTGAAGCAATCCAATGCTTCATATTTTATGAGAGATCAAATACACATGACCAAAACGTGTGAAGTCATCAATGAATGTAATGAAATAGGAAGCTCCATGTCTAGCCTTCACATTCATCGGACCACAAATATCCGAATGAATTAATTGCAATGGTGACTCAGCTCTAATAGCCTTGCCAAATGGTTTCCTCGTTGCTTTTCCAGCAAGACAATGCTCACATACTGACAAGTTAATCTTAGCATGAGAGCCTAATAGACCCTCCTTAGCTAATCGATTCATTCTTTCTTGTCATATATGTCCTAGTCTAGCATGCCAAATTTCCTCATTGATATCAGCATCACTAGCAAGAGCAATGTTTGAAAAACAACTATTAATTCCACAATTAATATCATGTTCCACATCAAGAACCATGAAACCATTCATTACATAACCACACCCAATTAACACAGAGTTAATTCGAAGTTCCACACAACGACTGTAAAAGTTTATACAATAGCCCAAATCAAGAAGACAAGTAACGGAAACCAAATTCCGTCGAATATCAGGAGCATAAAGGACATCATGTAGAAACAACGTTTGTCCACCATGAAGGTTGAGCTTGCAAGTGCCAATGCCTTTGACTTCAATTCTTGCATTGTTTCCTATATATATCCATTTGTTACCAGCTGGTACCCGACGGTACTCCACGTATGTAGTTCGATCACGAGCTACGTGGTTCGTTGCTCCTGAATCTATAATCCACAAAGGATGAGAATCAGCTAACAACACTGAACTAGCAACATTATGCTCATGAAAAGAAGTTAAATATGGAATTACCTTTTTCGGCTCGGTACAATCTCGAGCGAAGTGGCCCTTCTTGCCACAGTTATAGCAAGTCAGCTTGCTTTTAGGTTTCTTTCCATACTTCTTTCCTTTAAACTCCTTCTTGATCGAGCCTTGCCCAGCAGCAGCTTCTTTTCCTCTTCCCTTTCCCTTTCCTTTCTTGAACCATATCTTCTTATTCTTGGGTCTAGATCCTTCAGCTACGAAAGCTTGTCCAGATATCCTTGCAGATTCTACTCTCTCCGCCTCCAGTTCAACATGGCGTGAGACATCAATGAAAGTTTTAATGCTTTCACTGTGAGTAAGATTCTGCTTCATTGATTCCCAAGAATCAGGAAGGGAACGGATAACTGCCTGAACCTGTTGTTCATCTGTCAACTCATGACCGGCAGTTTTTAGCTCTCGAATCATATTTCCCATTTCCCTAAGATGTTGGGTCATGGTGACATTTGGGCGTTTCTTGAAGCTGTCAAATTTGATTGTCAGCTGGCGAAGCTTACTTACGCTAACTCCACTATATTTATTTCTCAGGGCAACCCAAACAGCATGAGCTGAAGGCAATGGCTCATACTCATACACTAGGTCATCAACCATTGAACTAATCAAAATGCCCTTTGCTGTGGAGTCCTTTTTCTTCCATGTCTTGTAGGCATCAAGATCACGCTTATGCTGGGCGGTAGCACCGTCTACAGGTTCTACCATAAACTGATTTACAGCTTCTAGAACTTCTTGTTCCTCAAGTACATACTGTATCTTGAGGTGCCATATTTTGTAGTTGTCCCCATTTAATTTTTCACCTTTGTTGAGTTCAGCTATTATGTTCTTCGTTGCCATGATCTAACATAAATAAACGCATTATTTAGTTATTCAGTGTAACTCATATGCGTGTAATCAATAACTAACTCATTGTAAATTAGAGTTGGTTTACAGAATCAAGTGGAAACTATGTTCCCACTCATCCTCTGTATATCCAATCTAATAGACATTGATTAGTTATTTTACATACATCCCATCAAATGAACAAATCATCATTAAATGAACTAATCATTTAATTATAATGAACTAATCATCATTAAATGAACCAATCATTTATCATGAACTAATCATCATTAAATGAACTAATCATTTAATTATGATGAACTAATCATCATTAAATAAACTAATCATTTAATAAATTTGTTAACATATGCCATTACTTAAATTGTTCGTACATAACGACAATTACACTACATGACTCTTAAAACTAAATGAGCAAATACTGTTTGTACATAGCAACAGTAACAAAGACAAGACTTTAATAGACTAGATAAGCTAGTACCACTCCCACTAGGGCAAACACTAGCGCAGTGGTAAACATTATCCCTTTCATCCCAGATTTTATCTGAACTAGTTCAGCTTCAGGATCCTCCTTAGATTCCACAATTGGATCCCACTCAATTTCCTCAGGATCCCCCTTGAATTCTACAATCAGATCCATCTCTGGATCCTCTTCAAATTCTTCAGGATCCTCTTCCAGATCGTCCTTAGAATCTTCCAGATCCTCTTCTGAAAAATTCTGGCGAAGTAGTTCTCTACATAACTTGGTATATGTGATACGTCCTTCATAGAGTCCCCAGATACATCCTTCATAGACGATCAAGCCTTCTCATATGCCCTTGGATGCCTAGATGTGGGCGGTAGTCAATCTCCTCTATCTGTTCCCTTAAATGATTCCGTCGCACATCTCGACGAGTCATTGTGGTAATAAATCTCGGCATCTGGAATTGAAATACACAATGTCAGTACAAAACCGACAAACCAGTAACAAAACTGGTTCAATTCAATTCACAATTATGCATAAACCCACAAAGTCATAAACAGATAAGAAAAACAAATTTTCTTGATTTGGGAGCTCTATTGACTAACACCTTGGGCCGATCGATTGGGAAATCAAATCCATAGTCTGGGTCCATTATCCTCATTAGAACTAATCTAATCGGACAGGGATGACTTATCTTAGTCGTTTGCTCACTTAATTTAAAGTCAAATCTATTGTTCGAACCAAACAAAATGGTTCTGGTTTGTATTAAACTGATCTAATTAAATTAACTAATGGTTTGAACTAGATCCTGATTTTATTGGATCAATTTGGTCTAGTCAAACCAACTAATGGTTCGAACTGGACATAAACATAGTCGGTTTAAGTTGGTCTGGTTAAATTAACTAATAATTTAAATTCCAGTTGAAATGAACCAACTTAATCGGATTTAATTAATTCCAACTAAAATCCAATTTAATCAAATTTTGGTCAAGTTCCAATAATCAATAGCTAAATTTTAATACAAATTCAACCAAGCAATTAATTAAAGCACAAAGCTAATTAATTTAATCGAAGAAAAAAACATGCAAACCAACTAATGGTTCAAAAGATTTTTTTTTATTTCTGTACCTACGACCTTAAATTTGCATGCAAATTTTTTTCTTTTTTTTCTTTTTTTTTCTTCCGCTTTTTTTTTATTTATTTTATTGTTTTTCGAGTTTGCTTCCGCCGCCTGTTTTTTTTTCAGCCGTCCAAAGTTTTCACCGCGACGAACGCGGTTAATCGGTAGTGTGCAACACGACCGAGTGGGATCGTCGGTTCGCAACGCTAACAACTATTTTACCGACTCAAAAAAAATCTGCCGACACAAAGTCGACCGACTCGGAAAAAAAATTTGCCGACACAAAGTCGACCGACTCAAAAAAAATCTGCCGACACAAAATCGCGATTTTCCGACGAAACAATTTCATGCTATTTAGAACGAATCTATGCTCTGATACCATTGTTGATTTAAGCATGAAATTCTGGACGCATTTAAGATATTGAAAACGGTAAACACTTACAGCGATTCTCCGTTCGTCCTTCGTTGTTCGTCACGCTTGTCGTCGGAAGAACGATCACGGGTCGGAAAGTCCTTCAACGTCCACAAATCAAATCCCTCTTCCGACGCAATTTTCCTCTTCGGAAAACTCGTTGCCGAAACCTCCTCGGATGCTTCCGATTCTCTTCTACTCTTGCACCCCTTGGACGAACCCCCCTTCCCCCTTTTTATAGCAAGGACCAAGGGGGAGGGGGTGAAGTGGGGACGTGGGGAAGTGGGTAACTTCCCCACGTCTCCCACTACCAACACCAATGATTTATAATCTTACTGTGTATTAGGTATAAGAGATATACATACAAAATATTGAATGTTATCAACGTATCATCAATGGCAAGTTCTTTATTCGACACCTTCCTACTGCATGAGTTTTTCAGGGGCAACTTCATTTAACCTTCTATAATGACGTGAGATAATCTTATTGAATTCAAAAATTCACCGTCACTATCTTGTTAAGCAAAACAATAAAGTTAATGGTAGGGGTATGAAACTTAGAAGAATGAGTCAAGAGTTTGGAACTAAGGGGAGAGGCATCTCTTAGACAGGTGAAATACACCCCAGCACCAAAATGCATTCTCCACGTAAGAATTAGGCATCTCTCCTAATTCAGCTATTGAATAAATTTGAAAATGAGAGAATTTGATACAACAGTCCTCTACATAAGTATATCAATCACACTAACGACAATGAAAAGAAAAAGAGGGAATTTGATAGGCAATGTTTATTCGTACTTCAAAAAGGGAAAAAAATAAAGTGAGAGTTTACCTAAACTAATGAAACAATTCTACAACTTTAACAAGTGCTAGTTCATGATACTTTGAATTTTATATCTGATATTAAGGAGAAATTAAAAGACAAGTCGAGTTTACCTGAACTCATGAGACAACTACTCACTTCAACTACTCAGTTCAACATACTTGCACGCAATTGTGAAACTAAAAAGCTAAAAATGTGTGAAAGGCTCGGCCAAGAGAGAATGGATGATCTAAGTACTACTGATAATATAATCTTGCAAAAATTCGACGGCAAACCCATGGACACGAGCTTGCTATGAATACTAGATTCATAATAACCCAGGGTGTTGTTTCACAAAACAACTATTGCATTTGATGAATTCAACAGAAATTCATAACTTCTCTGTTTGCTGTTCACTGTTCAATCTGAAATCTGTCAAAAGGAGAGCAAGTAACACAAGACATTCATTGATTGGTTGGTGATCAAGGATTGTTTGAGAGTGGAAGGGATCATATCGGATGTGAGGTAAGTAATAAGAGCATGGCAAATGGCGTTGATAGCGTCCCAAAGAGATAAGAAGGTATATGATTTATCTTTACAATAAATATTGAATGTGACCATGGGAAACTCAAAGAGATGGCGCATGGTCTATGACCTGTAATTTGGCCATTCATTTGTTTCCCCTTTAAACTATTACATTGATAAAATACAATGAAATACGTGAAGCATGTGCAATGGGCAAGTAAAATAGGTAAGTATTTATTGTAACAATTAATGCCCTTTGAAGAAGATTGTTAATTTAAGACTATCAAAGATAGAAGAGGGTAAATATGAATGTACAGAAGAGGAAACTCACCAATAAAGAAGATTATTTCTATACTCATAACTATTAATGCCCTTTAAAATCTAAGTGGTTTGTCGATCAAATAATATGATGCAGAATTGTAAATGCTCACCTCTTCTGATATGAATTCCATTTGTCAACACTTTCCTTGACAATCCTGTTTGAAACAAGTTAACACCAATAAAAAATTCACACACTTAATCAAGTAACAAATGTTCAAAAACACAAAATAAGATTCATACTCAACAATTTCAAACACAATCATCACCACCATCACCATCACCGGGAGGAATCTGATTTGGAGCAGAGGCTAAATGAAGATGTTGCAAGATAAAGTCCTGTTGTCGGCAGAAATCGCTAATTTCCTTATCCCTTTGCACTAGTAATTTCTTTAAATTGCTAACTTCTTCAGTCAATTGATTTATTTTTGCCCTTATTGCTGGTGAGGTGTAAGAAGATGTACCAGAGACTCTAAAATTTCTACTCAAAGAACCAAATCCAAATATTCTTCCCCCTTTCGGTCCACCACTTGCCTCAATATTATTACCAACAGATGGCTCAGATCCGTCATTATCATCGCTTGCACCAAAGCTTCTTTGAGCTAGCTCATCATATCTATCCTGTATTGTAATGAGAAAAATTAAAATAACAATATAATAAATTCAAATCAACATTGATAATATCCATTAAATAATTACAAGTTTTGAAATTACAAACCTTAATTGCTCTAGCCTTCTCCCCGCTCTCTGTTTTGTCTTTTTTTGTAAAGGTGCGCGTGAAAGTGTCTACGAATTGAGGCTCAGTCCTCATTTCCTTGGCCTAAAAAAAAATACTGTTAAAAATAATGAAATAATCTGAATTAAATTCAAATTTTAGTATTTGAACAAAATTACCGTTCTTTGATTATGTTCACCGATAGTGATCGAGCCTCCTGCATATGTCGCAGACAATTCTCCCGAATTATTAGCTTGATTTATTCTTTGACTAGAACTTGCGGCGCTTGGTTCTGGAATAAAATTCTGACCCATTGCTTCAATTACCATCTTCCGATATGGATTTAATTGATCATAATAACTCTGATCCCCACTAACTGAGACTTGTGTGTTTTGTCTAGAATCCTCATCAGATATGAACGGTTCACCATGACATGTCCAATTATAGTACTTCGGGGTAAAACCAAATCTACAAAGATGCTCTCGAACTTGATCGGGCAATAAATATTTTCTGTTGTGACACTTTCTGCATGGGCATCTTAACTTATTCCCATCCATAAACTCAACATTACTCAAAGCAAAAGTCAAAAATTGTTCCAACCCAATAATAAATTCATCAGTTAAACCCCAATGTTCAGGTAAGTTCTTTTTATACATCCAACTCCTTTCTTTTTGCATTTTTCCTATTTTCAAATTTAAAATTATTAGAATATTAACTCTCATCTACTACAAATAAAGCTAGTATAGACCTCATCAATAACAGTAAGATAATTACTTGCTGCTAAATTGGTACAACAACAATTAAAATTAAACTGACCTAGATATATAACATCAACTATCAATAACTAACTGTTATTGTAGATATACCTAAAACAGGTGAACAAAGACAAGTGTCTCCAACTACTTTAAGTCTACGCCAAATAAAGACCTGCACAAACAACATTACAGAGTCAACAATTAAATATAAAGGTGCACAAACAACTATTATAGTCTTTAATTAAATTTCATACAAAATATTACATCATTTAGATTTTTGAGAAATCTAAATCTAATTCAACTATAGTGCATCCAAATGAATGACTCAAACATAAAGCACTCAACAAAATAGCATGACAAGAGAACTAACACTAAACATATCAAAGATGGTGTTGGTGTAGATTGAAACGGGAAGAGATCAAAGAAGGTTTTGCAGATCATCATCATTTGAATGCAGATCGAAGATGGTTTTGTGGAAGGGATCTGGTGGTGACTGTCATGTCTGCTATGGCTGAAGAGCAGATCTGTGCGTTGAAGGACATTGGTCCCAAGTATATCTCATGTTATAGTAGCTACTCTTGCATTTCTGCAGTTGCTATTGTAAGCAATGAATGTAATATTGGCGGAGAAACAAACGCACATTTATTGTAAGGATTTTAATTCATTCTATTTTGTCTTTTTGACTTTGGTATCTTAAATTCGTATCAGAACATTTGGAAATAAATAAACCCATGCTTGAATAGGTGATGCACAAGTCTGATCTATATATATATTCTATCCCAATAACTAGTGCTGTTTACATGAAACAAATCTAAGTTAGATTTGCAGAGACCATACAGGAGAAGCTTATTCCTCCCAATCCGGATTCAATCTTTTCAGAGATCATACATGAAACAAATCTAAGTTAGATTCAATCACGTGTACATTTGGATAGCTCTGCTTCTTCATGATCACACCATACATTGCTGGTGTAATAAACATATCTTCTGAACTACTCCGCCAGACCTATCAAACCACACCATTTGGACTGTTTTAATTGCAATTTCGGGTTAACAATTGGCCGGCCTTACTCGCGGGAGAAAGTGTGCAGTGGAGGGGAAGGACAAGGGAGGAGGAACGAAACGGAGCTTACCGGAGGAGATCGCTGTACTTCGCGAGTGGGAGAAAACGGGAGATTTCTAGCGGCGCGTGCGAGCGGAAGAAGCAACGAAGTTAGGGCAAGCGAGCATTAAAATGATCCCTAACTTCAGGAACGAATCCCGCTTCGTCCCTGTGATTCGTTGCTGAATTTAGTCCTGCGTTTTTACTGAATAATCCATAGTTTACCGTAAAATTCATTTAAAAAAATGAAATTCTTCCTTAAATTTTCTATAAATTTCATTTCGTCGCTGAATTTTCTATAAATTCGTTTAGTACTGCGCGGTAGAGCCGCCGATCATGGAGGTCATCTCCGGCGCATCCTTTGCCGCAGTACTGTGAGTGTAGTTTGTTCAGAAGACTGCTTTGTTTGGATGGCAATGTCTAGAGAGTTTGCTTCTTTAGTTCTGAGGACTCCAAAAATATCATGAAGCAACATGAACAAGAATGCTTAGGGTACACCAAATGAACCCCGAGAAGCCATCGTATCGATGTCTAAAACCAACAGTTCATGAAACATAGCAAAGGAAACTCACTCACTCACTAAGAGAGATGTACAATTTGAGAAGCCATCCAAGCAATGTGTAAAAGCAGTGGCTGATCAGCGCAAGGAAGTGGCTACACTCGAGGTGGTAACCAGCCCGGATAACAATCCGACGAGTGCAGCACTGTTGTAGGTACTAGGCTCACTCTGCATCGAGTTGTTTCGCAGATCGATGTACGAGTCGTTCTTAAATGGTCCGCCCACAAGTCCTCCCATGGCTACATTTGGATTGTTCTCAGTAGAAGAGAGCCACTGGAAACCCTTACATCCCGTGTTGGCGTCCACAGGGATCGATGCTCCCCTGTGGTGAACCTGTTGCGGGTAGCTATCTCCATATCCCACAAGGTAGCTAAGCTTCATCGGATTGTTGCCCAAGATGTAATCCACCTGATGGCACAATAATAGTCGAGCAACATTTTCATCTTGATACTAATCATGCAGTCATCAGTTATTCAACTTTGAACATCATTTTGACCGAATACAACAATGCTCGTAGAATCACCTGGGATGTAGCGAAGGTTCGGAGATCAGACGGGGTGAAAGTTTTCCCACTGCATTGTATTTCTGGCGTGCGAGAAGTAAGCATGTAGTCACTGTAAACAACAGCCAGGAATGATGCAGCCACAGGATGTTGAAGAGCATTCCACTCATCTATCCATACCAAGCCACCTGAGATATGAAAACTCGGAACCTTTAGAGATTTTGATTGTGCGCTTGTGTGTGTGTGTATGCATATATAGGATTAGCAAGTCGACATTCGGTGACAATGTAAAAGTGAATTCATTCCTATTAAATTCTACCGGTACCTAGAACTTTCATAAGGAACTGAGAAAGATGAGACCTATCCAAAGCATATAATTTTAAGATAATGTGCCGATGGTACATGTACCTTCTGTTCTACTAGAAGTGGCAGTCGGAGAATCTGGTAACAAACCACACATAACAGCTTCAGCTGTGTCTCTATACGATTGGAGGCCATTCATCTCTCCACTCGAAAATTGGGTTGCACCAAAGAAATGCACTCTGGACAAAAGTATCTGAACAACAGATTGTAAATAACTTCAACTCACAAGTTACAGGTCCTGATCTTGATATGTATGTTAGTGACATAAATAAAAAGTAAATTGATTGACCAATAGATTATGCAATATTTATGAAACATTTTGGTAGAATTTTTCATTAGATAATCTAGATTCTCGTCACATGAAAGGGAAGCATAGAAAGCACTTTGCAATCAATTAGGTTTAGCATCTAAAATGACATACTAAGCAGTAAGTGGAAAGAGTCTAAAGGATCATGTCATAAAAAAATCAGTTTGAATTCTTGAAGCGGAAGTATCAGATGGTGAACAAGAATATGCACCTGAGTACCAGCACGTTTGTCATCCCAGCTGAACCAAGTCGGTCTACCCCAGTCGGCAAAAGAATTTCCATTCTTTACCGTAACATAATTTAAATAACTTTGGTCACCAGTGGCATGATAAAGCCAACCAGCTGCCCACAAGAGTTCGTCCCCATATCCAGTAGAATTATAGAAAGTCTGGACCTTCGGAATGCTGTTGCTGTAGATACCTCTATAATTATCAGCAAAAGTAAATAATTTCTTAGCATGTCGAAGGAGTACATCTGAATATTTACTGTCAGCACTTTTGAAAACCAACGAAGCTGCAGCCATGGCTGCAGCTGTTTCAGCAGCCACATCACTTCCAGGTGCAGATTTGTTAACCTGAGTAACTGGTCTATTATCAGTCATTGTTTCTGGTCTTTCCCAACATTTGTGGTCTATATCAGGGTCTCCTACCTATAGCCAAGAAAAAGAACAAACCAAAAATTCAGTCAGGATAGTGTGAAAGAGACGAAAGAATACCAGGATCTTATGAAAGAAGACAAGAATTAGCTGAAACTGTCTCTTACACAGGTACAAAATTGTCATACTAATATGTAGGATTAAGGAGATGAGACATAGTTCAATTTTCCTACAAAGGAAGATGATTAAAGTGGTGAAATATAGGTGACAAGTAAAACAGAACAATGCTAGCACTCTGCAATGAGTGTTTTCACTTACATTGAAGGGATTACGAGTTGCTCGGCTGGGTACTTACATTAAATAAGGTCAAGTTGTAAGTTACACTTTCAAACAACCTAATTGAAAATTTTCTCCAAACTTAATCATGGATAACACAAGCATGCAATGCCCAACATGTTCATTGGCAGTCACATTGATAACAGATAGTAACACACACACACAAAAAGATCGTCATATAAGGACTAGTATTGCCTATTACACTGCTGGCTTCTTTTGCAGGTTACCATTGACCAAATTTTCTGGTGCATTGACAAAAAATGGAAATTAGTTTAAAATAGGGAAAATCTCATATCAGCCTCGGGTATGTATTCTCTTTTGAAAATGTTCCCCCAAAGTTACAAAGTGCCCTCTCGATGTTTTCACACTCTTTGAGTTCACCACCTAATTATTGACATCGTTACTTCACGAAAAAAATAGATGAATTAATGGATATATGGTGAAATGACAAGGTGAAACTCTGTACTTCTTGAGGATATTTTGATTATTTCAAAACTTCAGAGGAAATTTTGAAGAAAAAAAAAAAGTACTAAACTTCGGGTGTTTAAGATATTATAGAATGTACTTAGGTTACCAATAAATGCCCCGGTTATGCGATATTAGATTGTGACAAATACACACATTAATTGAGAAAGAGAGACCAAAGGAGACTTGTTTTGAGATGCTAAAACATGATAAAATTTATTTAAAGATAGATGACAATACAATAAAGGATCGAGTTTAATGGTGTAGGAGAATGCATATAGCCAATAAAGGTCTGGTTGTTGTTGTTGTAGTAAACATCGGGTGGATGAAAAAAAAAATCCCTGGTATCATAAATCAGATTCTGTGTAGAAAGAGAAGCAAATTTGCAATTTGTCTACAAGCAAGGCTACATTACAGGCATAATGAAAATATATACTTTTGCCTAATGCTTATCCCTCTTTGACTCAAACAGATCTTGGAGACAACTCAAGATGATGACAATGGTCAATCAAAAAGCATCTTATGAAATCTTAAGCAGCCTTAGAGAATCAAGAAAGTCAAATCTCTGACTTTGGTGTCCTAATTTATACAAACAGGGAATATAAGAGTACGCAACTTCTTATCACCTGGACATATAGCACATTGTCAGAAGGGTGGGCATTGATCAAATAATCTGTGATCCACTTGAGAGCATCTAGAGCTGGATCCAGCTGCTTGGCAGCAGACATTTGGTCCCCATATTCAAGGATCGACCATGATAACACTGTTGCAGTATATGCCATCGGAAAACCAAATTTCATGTGATCACCTGCATCATACATTCCTTTAGAGAGATCCAGTCCCGCTTCTTTTCCATCGTCCAAAGCTGAGTCCCCTCTCCAAGTGATCTTGTTATCGACCAGTTTACCCGCTGAAGGAAATCACAAAACTAGGATCTATCATCTCCACATTGTGCAGACAAAAGAAGAAGAACAAAAAAAGTCTGATCCGGCTATAAAGAATTGTCTCACTTCCAAGTCAATGGACAGTGAGAATTCCAATAATAGTTTCGAACCAAACAAAAAAAAAATGTAGAATTCTTCTAGATAGATAAAAGGGAGGTAATTAATAGATCCAATCTGGAAGAAAAATCAGAATGTACAGTCGAGCAAATCCATTTCAGAACGAAAGATGAAATCTTAGTATGAATTGAGAATGGGGCAAAGGATCATGAGAGGAATAGAGTTATAGAGCGTACATTTCTGAACTTGGAAGAACTGCAAAGCCACTTCTAGCGCATCAGCGTATTTCTGGTCGAGGGCCCCTGGCGGCCCCGGAACGGGGAGAACGTCTCTGTGGTGGTGCTTGTTCTTGACGGCGAAAAAGACGGCAGCGACGACCAGCGCCGCCACCACGAGCACGATCAGCCACCCGGTGCACCCCTTCGTGTACTTCGCCCCCATTCTCCCGCCTCCGCTCCCCCCCCTCGAACCCAACCTCGCCTACGACTGCCGCGCAAAGAAGGAACGACCTCAAGGCCTAAGATTGCGCGGGCAATGCGGCGCGACGCGATCGAATCCAGGCGAGGAGGCGGAGGCGAGTGTTTATAGATCTGGAAAAAGGAGGGAGAGCAACGAAGAAGCAGTGTGCCGTCTTTGTGGGTGAGCGAGGGAGAAAAGGATGACGTTGCTCGTGTCTTAAGTCGTTGCTTTTCGTTTTTTATAGCCTCGGAAACACCGCCACGAGGCTTGCCTTTGTAGCATTCCATTACTCACACGTGGCGAGTTAGGATGGGCTATATCGGGTATACGGTGTCTCGTCGAGGCGCTTGATCTGAATCTGACAACGGCGGAACCGCAGCACCGACGCACCGTAAAACGTTGGTGGGCGGCCGACGTCCGAATCGTTTGGTTGGATCTGGAGCCGTCGGTTGGTGGGGACTTTTTTTCCGCCCAAAAATAGTAGCAAATTGCTTCTATATTTATTAATTTTCATATTTTATATTTTAATTATTTTTTTGGCAACAATTAAAAGATGCCCCTTTTATATTTTTGTCAAAGATTTTTCTAAAAATTATTTAAAAAATATTCTAATATATTTTTTATCCTTAAAAAATATATATCAAAATACTCTTTATTAACTTTGTCAAAATTATTTAAATTTAATCCAGATCATTTTAACTTGATTAAAATCAAGTTAATAGTAATTATTTTAAAATAATTTCCATCAAGTTTAAACTATTTTAATTAAGTTTAAATAATTTTAATTAAGTTGATAAAAAATATTTTAATATCATAATTTTTATGTGTAATATAATTTTGATTAACTTAAACTAATTTATTTTAATATATTATAGTAATTATATTATAATTGCTATATGTTGCAGTAGATATGTTGAGTGCTATTTTAACATTTTCTCTAAAAATTATAAACAAAGAGTGTTTTTTTAAATTTATTTTTGCCATATTTTTTAGTTTATATATATATAATTTTTTTTCTTAATCATATTAACCATCTTAACCCAGCAAAGTCAATTATAATTCTATAAACAAGTTCATATGATTGCACAAGATAAATTAAAATACCCCCATCTATATATATGGTAGGTTCGAATAAGAAGATCAGAATTCAAATCTCGTTAAAAATGAATATTTTAAAGGCCAACCTCTAATAATTAATATGCATAAGTTGTGTTTAAGATTTATCTGAAAGGCAAATTATGAAGGAAGACAGTGCACTTTCAAGATTAGTGATATTGAATACTTGGATTATATATAGAAAAATAATAATTATATTTTTGAAAAATGTCATGAGAAAAATCTCGAGGAAAATCTCAAGAAATGACGTGACATGTTATGTAACGATCCCCGACGGATTTATCGTACTCCCTAGGGTATAGTTTGATTCGGGACGACGGCCGGAGGTCACCGATGATATCCGGACGATAATATATAAAATGTCATATTATTTTTTGAGGTTTTCATTGAGATTTTTTTTGAGCGTATCATTGTTCTATATTTTTATTCTTTTGTATTTCGATCATTAGGTTAGGTGTCACTTTTAGTGTATGATTTAAGACGAGAGCTATAAAATTAAACCCCAAGCAAGATTTAGAGAAGAGATATAAAATAGTTTGGTAGGTGAAATGTGAGTAAAGATGTGAGATGATACCGACAACAATAATAATGTATCTCACCAACTCATTCAAGTCAAATTTTAAGCTAATTATTTGATTGATTTCAACCTTATAAATTAGTTTCCATAGTTTCATTTATTTACTTTCACTAGTATTTTTTTTCTTCTCATTTTAATCCTCGTACGGTCATACCTTTATTTTTCACATTTTGCATGTCCCTAAGCCTCATTATTATTTAATCAAAAGACACACTACTTTAAAAAAAAATAAAAATCAAAATCACATCCTATTTTATTTTTATCTTAAAAATATTCTTATTTTAATAATGTTGTAGTAGTTTTGTTCTTGTAACAATTTTGGCTAAATTTGCCAAACGTTTATATCGATTTTGAACAAAGCTACTATAGATTGTAGTTTTAAACAAAGTTGCTACAACAATAAAACTAATTTGATCAAGCTAGTTGGAGCATTTTTAAAAGGGTTGGAGTAATTTTGACCAAATTTAAAAAATTAATATAATAATACTCTATGTGTTACAATTTTTATCAAATCAAAGTAATTGTTTTTTAAAATTCAGGTGTCTTTCTGATTCGAGTAAATTTAAAATATAATTTATACATTAAATTTAATGATGGGACTCTAGAATATACTTTGATTTTTTTATTTATTCCCATAAATATTTTATCACTGCGTCATAATGTTATAATAATTTTGGCTAAATACTAATCATAGAAGAAGGGTGCTTTTGAGATAAAAAAAAACAAATAAGTCATTTTGATATTTTTAAAAACTGAGGCATTCTTTCGATGGTAATGAAAATAAAGGGTCTTCTTGATTTGTGCCCCAAATTATTAATTATATTTTGAACCCTATCTCCATATAACAATATACAAATCTTAAATCATAATACTTTGTATAAATGATGTGGACTAGATAATAGTTTTACAATGGTAGGATAATCAAAATATATTGCTAACTACATCAAATAATTTCCATAAAATAGCTATAAAAATTATTTGATCAAAACGAATCAAAATAATGTAGACATAAGAACAAATATTTGATCTAAAAAAATGTTTGGTAGGTGAATGAAGGGGACTAGTGATGTAGGATCTACCAACAATAATGTTTACATCTCACCAAAAAAAAATTCTTAAAGGTATTTTTGAGAGTGGGCACCATATCGTCAAACAAGTTTAGTTTGTAAAGTCATCTATTGATCGATGGGAACCTCTTTAAGGGTGGCATTGCGTGAATGTATGCTCCATGTTCCTAAGCTTAGAATTTGATAGAATATGTAGTCACATGAACTCTAATGGTGAATGATTGAGGATATATCGGAGATGAGCCACGTGGTGATGTAATAGCTGAAAGGTTATCCAACGGCAATACAGCTGTCATAGAAAGAAAAGACCAAGTGTAAAATACAATTTAATATAGGTCAATTGATGACTTGAGCTTACAAGTCATGAATATATGATATCAAATTGACACATGGATATACATTAGAGAATGTGTACTGAATTGACCCGCCATTAGAAAGTTTTAAAGATTGTCATATGAGTGTCATAAACTTTCTCATGTGACTATTAGCATGAATAGTCAGTCCTTAGACCTAAAGTCACTACGGTTCCCTACATACGGAGTTATGTACTTTGGTATCGTTAAACGTTACCTATAACAAGTTGAACTATAAAGGTGATCATTGGATATGTAATGAATTATGCGAAGGGATGTGAGTGATATAGATGAGATCTATCTCTCGCATATGACGGGAGTGATATCTATGGACCTCTTGATCGAGTAGGACTACTCAAACACATGATCATGCTTAAATGAGTCAATATAAGATATTGAGCTCATTTATTTGAGTGAGTCTACTCGAGGATCAAGAAACACAAAGATTGATCGAGGATGACATGGTCTATGCCTCATTGGTCAATCTAGATATCGAGAATAGAAGGACAAGGTCATACATTGTCATAGTCACGGAGGTTAAGTCGGATCTCTACTTTCTCGTCACTTGGATAACAATGATGCATTGCTAGATGCCGCTCATTGCTTATGTGTCTAAAGCAGTTTATACACATTGCCAACGTTACGAGAACCTATTTGATCACACACTAAGGACACGATACTTCAGAAATTAATTGATCTTAGTTTGACTAAGATTTGATCCGAATTGGATTGATTGAGTTAGACTCAAGTGAATCCAATTGGATTATAAGATTGAGATTTAATTTGAGTTAGATTCATTTAAATTAGAATCAACCACATTTGAATGAAATATTAATTCATTAAAATATTTAATAAATTAATAATATAGGAAGATAAAAAATTTCTCTTCATTGGATGAAGAGAAGTTAAAGAGACACATGAGAAACATATGCTCTAATTGGATTTTTATTGCTTTAATGGAGGGAAGCTAAATGGACAAAAACTCTTCATATTCATGGGATAAGTATAAAAGAGTTTTTCTTGTCATTTGGATGAACTACTTGTCATTTTTCTTCCCTTTCTTCCCTTGGTCGAAATTCCTTCTTCTCTGTCTCTTTCTTGCTTTGTGAATCTCCTCTTGTGGCTAGCACCACAAAGGCGATTCTTCTCCAAAGCTTGAGAAATCGTGTTCGTGTAGATATGCATAGAGGCAGGACACTTGAACGTGCAAGAAATCTGACATACCTCGGATAAGCGGGATAAGTGAAGGGCACACGCTAAAGGTATACCTATAAGATAGGAATTTGTAGATCTAACTTTTTATGAGTTTTCTTTCGCATGAATCGCTCGTGGGATCTATTATTTTCGCTGCGATTTTTAAATATTTTTGCCTATAGATCCCTGCAGATATTTAGTTCGGCAAAGTCGAATTGCTTGGTTACTGATAGATTCGTGGCTTTGGTGTTCTTCCTATTTGACTTTCTTTCTATTACGTTTAGGTTTTCATCGTCGTTAGGTTCTTCTTGGTGAGTTATGTTAGCTTGATTTACTAGAGGATTCTTTTTGTACTATTGGTCTTCTTGGGATTTTGGTATCGTCAGTGGCATGTCCTGTGAAAACTTTAGATGTTTAAATTAATAGATTGATCCTTTGCTTTTCCTGTTGGTGGTAAGGTGTGACTTTCAACTCAAGGATTAGAATTGAGTTTAGAGTTCACCTTGCTTATAGCTCAGGAGTTGTGTTTGGTCTTCTTACCGTGTATACCTCAAATCTAGTAGTTATTAGATTTGAGGATTGGGATCAGTGTTCGTGGTAATTCCTCGGGTTAGATGAGGAGTTAACCTAATAGCTAAATTGTTTAAGAGTTAGTTATATGAATATTGTAATAAGGGTTGATCCTAAATTTTGGTTAACGTCTAATTTAGTTAATTTATTTATCGTATAAATAGCTAAAACCTGCCCTTGGTATAGGATCCTAATTTGATACAAGCACTTAGACGTGAGGTTTACTTGGATATGATCTATATTTAAAGGCGGGTACTTCTTATTTGATTCCTGTAGATTCGTTTATCTTAAATGCATGATTATTTTATTATCTGAGTATGTTGCTTTATCTTAAATCTATTTACCTGATTTTTCCTGCTTGATACTTATTCTTACTTGACCTTTGAGTTGCATTCTAAAAAGTTCAGTTATACAATCTCATCTCTTGATTTCTGATCTAAAGAGTATCGTGTATACTGTAGAACTATCATTTGACCTTTCTAGGGTGTGGTTGACATTAGATAAATCCTACCTAGTAGATTAGTGCATGTTTATGTACTTTGGTGTTGATTGTGCTTCGTATCGTATTAATTACATGGTTTTGGTTTGTTTGAAGTTGTGCATATTAGAGACATACACTATCATTGTTTGCATGCCGACAACCACTGGTTCCCTTGTTGTTGAGACATGTCATCGGTCTTATTTCTTGTCGTGCCATGCTCAATTGGAGTTGTGAGCAGATAGTTGATACTCCCCAAGTGCTTGGAGTTCCCACAGGTATTTTCGAGATTTTATAGTCACAGGTATTACGGTTTTTCATAGAGGGTCACAAGTAATGTGGTGTATCTGCATAGCTACAGTTTTTGATGTTTGTATCTTGTCCACCCAACCTACCCAATGTAGCAGTGGTTGGTGTGTACAGTGCAGGTCATTACATCATGTGCATATTATGCATTATGCATTTGCTTGTGTTTGTTGCACATGTTTGAGATTTGATTGTTGCATTTGATTGACATGCATATTCCGTTATGATTTGCATTTATTATATGATCTGGACCTGTTCGGCAGTACTAGCAATCTATTGATGTATTAGGGGGATTGCTGATCATGCCCCCAAGCTGTCCAATTCTTCCCTTGTCAGGACAATGGCTTGTCCCTCCGGCCCTGTCAGCGGTGCTCCTTTTGGTGCTTTATTCGATTCCCACGACGGCGCCAAACTTGTTCCGGAAGGAATCGACGTTGATGGCCAGTCATTGAGGTTCCGCCCACGTGGCTGACGGGAGGGGAGGAACTCTGCGCCCTGTGAGATCAACATGAGCGTTAGGGGAACACGTCGGAGGTTGTTCGGGAGAGCCCACTCCAACGCACAAGTCAGTGCCTCGATGAAGAAAAAGAGAAAGCAGAAAGACTGTATGAGTTGTAGAGAGTTCGTAACCCCCTTACCAGAGGAGTTGGACTACCTTTTATACCTGTGGCGGAAGACTTGGCGCATCCCCATGATATGTGCCACGTCCCCCCTTTCGGCGGTTACTGGATAGCATTTGAAATGGTCCACGCCGTCATTACGTGTTTCGACCCGTTGCGATATTGAAGGGTCATGATGACATCGCGTCAGCGGGAATGTTTATCCATAGATCCGAGAGAAGAGGGGGGATCGTTACTTGAGGTCGAAGTTGCTTGGGCTCCGCTTCCCCGAGGTGATCTCGGGGTCTTCCGGCCTGGGTGATCGCGAGCGATGACATATGGGAGGCTATTCACCTGTCCGAATTCCACCAGAACAATAATGGAGCGATAAAAGCACCTTCTCAGTTTTTCAAGATCCAACGATCGAGTATCGATTTTAGTGAATTAATTGATGAATTTTCTTAATGGACAGTTAATTTTAAATCGTGGAGATGATGATCCGCCTGTTACGAGTATTTTCTGTTGGGGCAATCGACCCAAGTTTGATTGGGTAGATCATGAGTTTTGATGTATGTGTCAATATGATTAAGTTAAGATTTCATGTTCATCTAATATGTATTTGTGAGTGTGCAAGTTTGCAGGATACACATAGACTTAGTTGGACGTCTTCGGGGCCGGTAAAGGATGGCATGGGAGACAAGCCGAGGGCTTGCATGCATCCGAGGGACCGTGGACAAAGCAGGGACGATGAGCCAAGAGAAACGGACTTCGAGGCATACGTGAAGGATAACATGGGAGACGAGCCGCGGGTTTGCGTGCATCCGAGGGACGAGAGCCAAAGTCGAAGAGGGCTTGGAGGTGACAGATCGAGGTCGTTGGAGCAGGGATGATGAGCTGAGGGAAGCAGACTTCGAGGTATACGTGAAGGGTGGCATGGGAGACAAGCCGCATGCTTGCATGTATCCGAGGGATGACAGCCAAAGTCGAAGAGGGCTTGAAGGCAACAGGTCAAGGCTGCTGAAGGAAGAGTCAACTGAGTCATAAGGATTCGAGTGCTGAGAGAACTGTACTCAGGAAGGGAAATCCTAGGGTTCGAGTGCTGAGAGAATTGTACTCGGGAAGGAAAATCTTAGGTGGCAGCCGACTGATGCTTGATCAGTCGACTGATGCTTGATCAGTCGACTGAGGTAGAGCACAGAGACATCAGTCGATTGGTAATGGACTAGTCGACTGATGCAGTCGACTGGTGTCGACCAGAATGCGAATCATCAAGGCGGTGACATTTGAATTCGTGAAGACCAGTCGACTGCCCCAGGGGCAGTCGACTGGTAACGGTCAAAACAGGATCGAGCTCTATTTAAGAGAGCTCGTGTTTGACTACTGTTCTTTGGCGAAACAAGTTTGGTTAGAGCCTGTTAGTAGCCTACAAGTGCTCAGGTCGTGTCAAAGGGTTGTGGCGAGGTTTCTCCACCCACAAGGAGCGACAAAAGCTAGCCGGAGATGTTCCGGGGAATCATCCACCGAAAGATCGGGATCGTTCACCTTACGGACAGCCGTGAAGTAGGAGCTTTATCTCCGAACCACGTAAATAGATGTGTCTTTCTCAGTTGTTAGTTTTTAGTTTTTGTTATTCCGCTTGCGCACTAACAACTTGTAGGAAGAAAATCGAATCAAAAACTATTCACCCTCCTCTAGCTAAACGACAAGGTCCTAACATTTTCTAATTTATCTTGGTAGCCAATAACAATTTTTCGTAGGATGAAATTGATCACTTTCAAAATTAGTTGACTGTAAATAGATATTTGTTTTAATTAAAAAATAATTTTTTTACTTTATAAAATGATTAATATATAGTGCGCTAAGATGGTCTAATAAAATAAAATAGAATAGTATTAAACAAAAATTAAAAAGATGATTTTTAAAAAAAATAAAAAAAAATATTTCATTATTTTTTTCATCTAAAATACTATATTCTCGTATTATTATGACAACTAGAAAATAACTAATATACTATATGACAATTATAATTATAATTAATTGTGACAAGGCATTAAATTAAATTAATTTAAGAATGACTTTGTATTGCTTACAAATTCTCTCTTGTATTGTTATTACTTTCTGTCGCTCTTTATTCCTACTTCCCTGATTTGTAACTAATGAATATTCGAATTACATTCAAAATTTAAAAATATAAATAATTTTGACTCCATGCGGATTCGAAATAAAATTTATGTTTGAGTTGAGTTGAAATTTTTTATCGTCAACATTGATGAATTAGTGACAAAAGATGCACTCATTTTAATACCTCGTCCAAGTCAATAGGAAAAAAATAAATTATACAGATTACTAGTTCAGATATTATGGCTAACATATGAAGAAAATGAGTATATTATTTTTGTTAAATTTTAACTTTCAGTATTTTTGTTAAATTTTAACTTTCAGGATAATATCATACGTATTATTTATTAATCCATCATGAGAACACCAACGTTGACGAATTAGAAATAACTATTAGACTGTTGGTTTTGGGATTTCGGAATTAATGATCTTTATGCTTGTATATTCGTATCTTTGCCATTTTAATGTCATGGGGATGTACGTATCATTGCAGATGTGATTAGCATAGTAAATAAATCAAATGATCAAAATAAATTTGATATTTAATTTAGTAAGTATTTATTTATATTTTTTTATTTTTATCTTAAATATTTAATTTATGTTAATTAATTTTAAAAATAATGGATCCAACGTTACTGTGTGCATTTGCCTTAGACTACTAATAATAGCTTCATGCACTCCGACCCACCACTCCCTAACAATATCATTCAACTCATCGTAATTCCCCGCATTGCCTACGTTTAAGAAAAAATCTCAATAAAAATTTTAAAAAATAATATAATATTTTATATATGCACATCTGATTATCATCTTGACATCATCAACCGCCTCTGACCGTTATCCCGAATAAACTATACTTTGAGAGGTACGATAAATTCGTTGAAGATAACTGCATATAAAATATCATATTATTTCTTAAGATTTTTATTAAATTTTTTCTCAGAACATAATATTTTTCTATTTAGAAATTATTATCTTTCACTCATAACTCCAACATTATCGTGACGATACTTGTGTTCTTTAGACATCAATCATTCCTTGATTATAATTAATTCAACAAATCACGTGCTAATAAAGGGATCATACTAAAAACGACATCAATAGTAAACATCAATTCTATTCTTAATTTGTTGTTGTTGTTTTTTTAAATGAGTTCATCTTTGTGGACATTTTTAAAATTTATAATTAAAACGATAAAATTATAAGAATTTATTTATTTTCGTTTCTACTAAAATTCAAATTTTGATTTTCTTAGATGTTAATACAATAGTATTATTGTATAGTAGTGAAGAAGTCGCTTAGCCATTTAGTGCTACAGTTGTGAAAAGGCAGGCAATT
Source organism: Boesenbergia rotunda (assembly GCA_024364735.1). NCBI lineage: Eukaryota > Viridiplantae > Streptophyta > Magnoliopsida > Zingiberales > Zingiberaceae > Boesenbergia > Boesenbergia rotunda. The sequence continues at coordinate 282,908 of JAGFNQ010006608.1, read as the reverse complement.
AAAAAACTCATAAAAGATAATTATAAATATTTTTAATTTTGATTTTCTAATTTACTTTTTTTATAATGGTGTGAAATAATAATGAAACCGTCAGATGATAAATTTCACAATTTATAGAAGGGTAGAATCATGATCAACAGCCCCATGATCCTAGTCCCGTGGACCCTGACGTGCGTTTTTATAGGATGGATCGATGATTAATACGTGAATGTTTTAACTGCATCTGAGTTAATAATTTCGTAATTTATTTCTTTCGTATTGGTTCTGAGACAAATTGACGGAGACATTGAAGTTGAGTGAATCCGCGGACCGCGACGCGCGCCACATTTACCACCGAAAGATGACAAAATTTGGCGGCGCTTCTAGGACCCACCTGGAAGAGAGAGTGTGCCTGCGGAAGCAGACCGTTTGTGGAAGGCGGCGGCTCCGATGAACACGTCAGTCAGCCGGTTGGCCTTTGCCTCTCTCTTTTTCTCTCTATCGCCCTCGCCCTTTTTCACTTTTTCTCGCTTTAGTTCTTTCTCCTTCTCCTCCTCGCCGGATCGGGATCGGGATCGGGATCGGGATCGGGATCGGAGAGAAGCAGATAAGAGGAGGAGGATGGACTTCTACCAAGAGCTTCTACTCACCGGCCTCATCTCCGTCCTCATCGCCTTCCTCATCGGTAAGATCGCCTCCGTCGCCGCAGACGACGACGACAGCGACTCCGCCCTCGCCTCCTCGGCCGGTCCTTCTGCACACGGAGCCAGTGCGCAACCGATTGAGGAGGAGGAGATAGCGCGTAACTCGCCTCCTGCCCTGCCTTTCGATGTCGAGCCACAACGGCTGGATCTAGAGAAAGAGGAGCTCGCAGAGGAGTTCCTCCAAAAGGGGGATTTCGTCAAGCAGAAAGAAGGGTTTGTCCGGGATGAGGAAGCTGAAGAGCAAGTTGTGGAATTGGGTGGAGCAAATGCTGTAGAAAACGAAGATGAGAGTGCAGTGGAAGAGAAAGACGGCCTTCTGTTGGATGGGGAGGACGATTGGGAAGGGATTGAGCGGAGTGAGCTGGAGAAATTGTTCGGGGTCGCAGCGGAGTTCGTTGCTAGTGAGAAAGGTGGAGAAGCAGTGTCGAAACTGAGCGATGAAGCACAACTTCTGTTGTATGGGCTGCACAAGGTTGCCACCGAGGGGCCTTGCTACGAGCCAAAACCCATGACCTTGATGGTTTCTGCTCGATCAAAATGGTAAGTATGTGGTGGCCTCTTCTTTTACTTTCTTTCTTTTGTCTTTTTTCTTAGATTGAATTATTATACTTATCTTAAGGTATCAAATCATTTAAGTATGACTCTGGTGGATTTAGGATTCGAAATCTTAAGTCATGCCGGTATTTTGATCTTTGACTAGAACGATATTATTTTGTGTTGCCATAAATTGAAGGTGGAAGTAGGAAGGAGATGAAGAATAGAAAAAAGAAGCAAACTATATATATATATATATATATATATCTAAGTTCATTATTTTCTTTTCATTTGGAATGCTATGATTTTAACATTATGTTGTATGAAGACAAATTCAATATTAGCATACCAAAGGGTGTTGAGTGTTGACGTAAAATAATACTCATCATCGACACGATTGAGACAATGACACGGGAGTGATTTGGTGCCAAATAGTATGGAGTTTTGATAATTTATCAAAATGATATGTTTTAACCATTTCGTCCAACATGGTATAAGATTTTAAATAATGGGTGGATTAGATTAGTCTTATTTTTAGTAACATTGGAGTAAGAATAGATATGATGACTTCTAAATTCAAAAGCCCTATCATGTTAAGTAGGGCATTTCGTGAATGTCAAATGGATGGTTCAACTATGAAACGATGAGAATCATTATATCAACCAGAAAAGTGTTTTCTTTTACATCGTTCAATCATTTTGTCTAAATGATGACTTTCTATTACTCCTCTGGCTTCTTCCTCAATGTTTACATTTTTGCTTGAATTTTCGAGACGGGAAGGTCACTAGACACAATACTAGTTGAGAAATAGTAGAAATTACATATATGGAGATATGTTGTTTTCTTGTAAAAAAAAAGTCTATTGGATGGAAGTAGTAGCCACAGTGTGCTTATGCTTTCTCTGATTGATGATGACTTCGATTATGGACCTCTTTTACTTGCTTTGATACAAATTTAATGATGGGATAACATAAGTCGTCAGAAGTATGGAGAAGCTATTGCGAAAAGAAACATGCCCAAGTTATCAATTCATAGGCATATTCTTTCTTTGAGTAATTTTGATCATTTTTTATCATCATTTGTCTTCTCTACATACTCTGGTGCCAATTTAACCATGGCATGACATAGGCGTGTCAGAAGTATGAAGAAGCAATTGAGAAAAGAAAACACACTCCAGTTCTCTTAGTAATGTCAGTTCCGATTTACCTCTATTGCATACTTTGGTGCCAATTTAAGGTGGTATATCATGGGTTTATATCTGGAGAAGCTATTCAGAACAGAACAACCCAGCTATGGTTCATAGGGTCATGTTTTCTGTCCATAATATTTTTTGATTTACTGCTTACTTGTCCATTTTTGAACTGCTTTATATTTTAGGTTGGCACTGAAAAGCTTCGATGTGAAAATTAATGCAAGGAACAAGATTGAATTATGGGGTTTCTAGGAGGAAATCATCCTGCATAGATTTGTGAATTAGGCTGCAGGATTTGGTTCTTCCAATGTGACAAGCCGCATAAGCAAATGACCTACCTACTTCCACTTCCCCTCCCTTTGGCATGTATTTATCTTCTCATTCGGAGAATTGTGAATTTCTTGACAGTCAGTTGTCGGTTTCCTTAGCTTCAGAAAGCTGCTACATCATGCTTTCCTCCTCGTCCACTACGGGATGATTCAACATCATAGTGTTGGCTAATATTCTTGTTTCTAAACCGACAAGAGTGTAAAAATGAAATATGCATCTAATGGGGACCCTGGTTTTTCTACATTCCTAGGCATGCTTGGCAAAGTCTTGGGAACATGAATCCAGAGGCTGCGATGGAAGGATATATCGGTCTTCTTAATAACAGTATTCCTGGGTGGATGGTACTGGAACATGCAGTAAGTTAAACGATAAGGATGTATCTTGTGATTGACGCCTAACATGAACTAATGCACTCTCATTATGAATTTCTGCTAGGAACAAACCAAAGGCAATGGTGGCAAAGACCCGCAAGCAGTAGAAATTACTCAAACAGATCAACAAGATGCAAAGTCATCTTCTCATTCTAATTCTGAAATTGAAAGGTGACAATACATTCATAATTTCTAGGTAGAAATTTAAGGGTTTGGTGGAGATTAACCCATGATTTGCAGGTTAGTGTGAGATTCTTGTCCATTGGAAGAGAACTGATTTTGTGGCTACTGGTCCCCAAACTTTTCAAAGAAGGTACGGTACATTCATGAAATTATGAATATTTAGATATTTGCATGCTTATAGATATTCCTTCCATCCCAAATTAACAAATGAACATATTATGCATGTCATGCGACACATGTCTAGGATGAGATAGTAAAGTACTATAGAGAATTTATTCTCTGTTATTGGAAGCTTTCTATAATATATACCTCCCCCTGAACCAATCTGACTAAATCGAGTATTGCTCGGTATAAATTAGGCTTTCTGATATTTTCATTGTAGTGAACCATGGAAATAAGCATGTTATGCCAAAATAGTCATTTTCTTAGGAGAATCATTATACTCGGATCTATCAAACTCTGGTGTAATACTCAGTGATTAGTGGGGCTAAATCTGTACTCATACAACTATTAACTCTAATCCTCCTGGTCGAACTGTTTCACAAATATTGATTTGCATAAAGACACTCTCCAACATGAAAATAGAGTTGATAAGACACTCGGATGAAGATAACAATTAGGCGACGATTGGCTCACCAACTGAGAGACTGATGATGCCATGTTTTGGATTGAGCTTGATGAATATATTTAAAAGGTATTCTAACTGGGCTGATATCCTCATCAGAGAGTTGACATAATTTTTCTTGTCGTTTACACTCCTCAAACTCAGCCAGGATATTGAAATTTATAGGATGACACGAGAAATTATCAAGGGGTTCAAGAGAAAAAGAAATACATTTAGAGTTCTAGTATCTAAACTGAGAGGGGAAGTAAATATTTGCAAGAGACGATAAAGTAGGTTTGAAACGAGGGATACCAATGAAGCAACAAGGAGTGAAGAATAAAATTGAAGATTGTTTTGAAAAGCTTAGGGTCTGATCGCTTGGATATAAGATATGAGAGGAAGGAATGAAATGATTACAACATTAAATAGGGAACTCCATCATCCATGTGCATTTGTATTTTTTTTTTCTTCCATGCAAGTAATTGAAACGTTAGATCATGTTTCTTACAAAGAGAAGAATAATAAGGAAATAAAGTGACAAAGATTTACCCAGCTATACTTTCTCTCTGGAGAGAAGGAAAAGACTAGGGAAATCTTTTCCCAATTTTCCTACATATTGCTTTCGTTTGTTTTGGGTAGAAAACACACTTTCACATGCAACAGAGTTCAAATCCAGCCATAAAAATTTCAAAAAGAAAATCTTCACATATCTAATTTTTATTTATGTTTTTCTAATCTCTGTCAAATACAAATTTTGAAAATTTCTCTCTTTTCCTTTCGTAAAAAGAAACATGGTTGGACAGAGAATATATATTACAATATTTTTCTTGTGAGTTATGTTTTCTTGCTCTCTTTTTTTCCCAGCTATTTCCTTCCCTAGTAGGAAACAAAGTATCTACGGTAAATTACTAAACCACGTAGCTAAAGCCAGGGCCGTCTCAAGGTTCTACAAGGCCCTAGGCTAAATTATTTTGTAAACTTTTAATAATTTTTTTTAAAATTAAAATTGTTCCTCACCCTTTTTCATTCGGACTTGGGACCGACAATGGCGGGTTTAAATTTTTTTTAAAAAAATAAAATATTAATTTAAAAACAAATTTTTATATAAAATTTAGTTTTTAGATTTTTGAGATGTAAAATTATTAATTAAATTTTTATATTCAAGTTTTGATAATAATTTTTTTCAATTGATAAAATTGCTAGATTATTTAATTTTTCTTGAGAAATTGTTGAACGTAAATAAGACCTGGAAAAAATATAAGTCTCTACTTGGTCAATAATTTTCCAAGTAGAAATAGAACTTGGATAAAAAGATAATACACCATCAGTTATTATTGAAGCAGTATTCATTATGCTAAATAGAAAAACTAAAAAATAAGGTTGGCCGGATGAGAGCAAAAACCAGTAAAGGTATTAAGGGGGCGCTTGGTAAGCGGGTTTAGAAGGTGGGAATGGGAATGAAATCTGTTTCATTCCCATTGATGATGCTTGGTATACGGGAATCGGAATCAAAATAAGGATATGATACCCTTGATTTCATAACCCACCCCCCACTAGGTTATCACCAAACCCATAAACCCCTCAATCAAATCCATTACCATTCCCATTGTCAAATTTATACCAAGCGCCCCCTAAAATTTTATGAATCATGTTTTATGTTTTTTCAAGTGCATAAATCATATTTGTAATGGTAATAATTTACTTGCATAGAAAAAAATAAGAAAAAAAATCTATGCATTCCATCTAGAATATATTATTTATCCAGAATAATAAAAACTATGTTAAAGAAGATTGGAAGAAAAAGAGCGAAAAAATATTATCGAATATCAAACGAGAGAAATCTGAGCCCTGAGGAGAAGGAAGCCTTCTTAGAAAATCACCGATGAGGAAAAAAACTACACAGTAGTTAGTAGTCGGTATTGAATATTGATGTTGGTTGGCTCAATGGCTCTTAAGAAGATTGAGTCAATGAGTATAAAATGGGATGCATATTATAGTTTTAAATAAAATTTTATGGTAATATAACAATTATAATTAATAGGAAATTAATTATTATTTGATTGTTGTTTTCAATGATTAAATGTCGTATCACTTTTCCATGTAGGCGTGAGTTTTGGAAATGATTTCTCATGCATGGCTTCACTTTCCCATGCGCATTCCCATTATCCCATAGCATACAGCTCATCCTATTCCTAGGCTGGTGTGATGCAGATTGCAGCGGAAATCGCACAGCGACAGGCTGGCGTGATGCAGCGGAAATCACGCAGCAGTTGGGAGGTAAGACGTAAAGCGTGCAGGCGTGATGTGTTGTTCAGTAGATATATATAAAAAAATCATTACTAATAATGGGCCCTAATTTTATTGGGGCCCTAGGCATAGGCCTTAATGGCCTATGCCTTAAGCCGACCCTGGCTAAAGCTGCCGAATATTCAAATAATGTAGGTAAGTTTCAAAATTACCAAATCGCCCCATCCCCTGTTTTGTCCTCCACATTCGCTCGCGCCTACTCCAATCGATTGCTATAGTGTAGCGATTGATTTGGGATACTACTATACTTATGAATAATGTCCCGAATGGATTGCTACACTGTAGCAATTGCTTAAAAACTTGATTTGTGTCAAAAAAATGCCGCTCTCAATATGACATATCGAAATGATGTTTGAGGGCATGAATATAATAGGAGAACTAGGCTTGCATAGGTGGTTTCATGTCATTCTTTGTAGGTCCATCAGTTGGTTTCGGCCAAAACCGGCTAATGGACTTAGAGAGCTCGGAATGACATGGAATTAGGTCTTATGTGCTTGTATTATATTCATACCCTCAAACATCATTTTCATACGTCATATTGAGAGTAGTAATTTTTTCAAATATCATTGCCATACGCCATATTAAGAGTAATAAGTTTTTGAACACGAATTGATTTTTTAGGATTTGGTTCTATGTCATTCTGAGCTCTTTAGGTCCATTAGTCGATTTTGGTCGAAATCGGTTGATGGACCTGGAGAGCTCAAAATGATATGGAATGAGATCCTATGTGCTCATCTTGTTCTTCTAATTATATCCATGTCCTCAAATATCATTTCTATACGTCATATTGAGAACGATAATTTTTTGATCACAAATAGAATTTTTTTAATCGATTTATGTAGTGTGGCAATCGATTCGATTGCTACACTGTAACAATAATGTAGAGGGACAAAAGCGGAATTGGGTATGTGATTTTGTAATTTTGAAAGTTACCTACGTAAGTTGGGTATTCGATAACTTTGGCTACGTAGTTCAGTAATTTGTCAAAGTATCTATGTTAGGGAGGGGAGAAGAGGCAAAGTAAGGGATGAGAACATGGGATAAAACAAGAAGTTGTGCGTAAAAATGCGTCTACAAGAGATGAAGGAATTAAATGTGACAGTGGAGTGTGTGGTGACATGTAGAGTAAGGGTAATAAGATGTTTTATTTTTGGGAATGGATGTGCATCCCGATACTAAGGAGGGCTGAGGGGTAGGGGCTGCAGGAGGAAATTACGATTGTAAGGTGAGTTGGGTGTCGGGAGGCCGTGCCATCACATGAATCTATAATTTAGGAGAGGTCTACTCTCATCTCAAGTTAAGACATTTCTTTTTCCTCACAAATAATCATACATACTAAATAGTTTCAGCCTCTGCCATGCTCAATAATTCCATAATCATCTACTTGCAGACACTACTCGTATCTCCTATTAATTGTCCAAACCTTTTTCTTCACCTATTGATTTCAGTTTGCCTCCAAAATTTTTTCCCCCCTTTCTGAAAATGTCCTTCAACGTTCATTGTTGTTCTTTATTTGCAAAAGACATACTAACAATAAAAAAAACTGACCTAACCACAAATAAGACAATTTTGTTGGGTATTAATTCTGCAAAGCAGGACTGTTTAAGTTTAGTAAAGTAAATGTTGAGTTTGAATTTTGATGAAAAACACCAGACGTAAAAGATACTAAACTTAGTAGAGCAAAATATATATAGAATTTAAGTTTAGTAGTATTATACATAGCAAGATAATTGTAAATCTAGAAGATGAGTTATCTGCTTTAAGTATCTAGGATCCTTTTTACAAAAGGATAAAGGGGTTGATAAAGATGTTTTATAAAGGATACAAGTAGAATGGTTGAAATGGAGGATATCATGTATTCTTTGTGATCGTATGATATCTTTAAAGCATAAAAGAAAGTTACACTAAATGGATAGTTTAAAACATGCTATGTTATATGGAGCTCAATATTGGACTATTAAGTAATCACACGGGCAAAAGATGAGAGTCACAAAAATAAGGATATGCGGACATACGAAAATGGACATGATAAGAAACGAGAATTTTAAAGATATCTAAATTGTGACTATTGAGGAAAAACTTCGAGAGACACATTTAAGATGGTGCGAACAAGTACATAAGCATCTAATAAATGTCCCGACAAAGTGAGACTAGGACAAATATATATATCTTAATAGAGGAAGATGGAGAGCAAAGAAAAATTGATTATCAATGATAAAACATGACAAATTTCTTTAAATAGATGATAATATAATAGAAGATAAGTCAATAGTGTAGCAGGATCCATGTTGGCGATTATTATAGTTGTATTAATTCTGAAAGCAAAATAAAATTTCTTGTATTGAATTTTTTAGGCCAAATTGAATATTACTATATATATTTGTTGTTACAGGATTGATAAAGGTGTTCCTTTTCAACCTGCTCTCGCCAACAAGAGTCTGAAGTCACTTCTAGTGGATCATTTGGAGTTTGGATTTCTACTAATGGGTGTTTGTGTGCTAATCCTGCACTGTTTCAGTTCAGTTCAGTTCCCATTATTTCTGATGGAGAAGTAACCTCATCTTGGTGCTTTGTGGTAGAAAAACAATGTTCATGCCATTTGTGTCTAATTTCTCAGATTTAAAATGGAATGAAGTGTACAATGTTTGTCCAAGTTGTTTCCTGTTTTAATTTGTTTTGTGAGTTTATCGTTAGCTCAAGATAATGTTTAAAATTGCACTTATCTTGACGGGTCAGTCCATAGGGGAATGGGGCGGCCTGTAGTGGGGCGGGTCCAATCCCAACCCAAACCAATCCAAGATGGATCACGGATTAGGCGGGTCAACTCGCGGGCTCATAAAAAAATTTAAAAAAATTGTATATTCAACTATTTATTTCGGAAAAATTTCATTAATCGAATGTATTAAGAATATGTATTTTAAATATAAATGGATATAAATGAGTATTCATATTTGATGAAAAATATTATTTTTATTTCAAAATTATAACAAAAAATAATAATAAATTGATATAAATTTGACTAATATGTGGTTCTTAATCCGCGGGCTAACTCAAGCCCATCGTGGGTCAACCCGTGCGGGTCGCGGGCTTAGGTAAGTCGGCCCATGACGGTCTTGGTTGTTAAAATTTTAACTCAATCTACTTAAATTATTTGACGAGATGGATTCACTGGAGACATAATCTAAATTGACTACTCTAACTCTATGGTGAACATGAGAGAGGATGGATTGCATGAGAATCAATATACTTTTCTTTGTTTACCTATTAAATTTATTAAAAATAATTGATTTTACCGCATTTTTCTTGTTCAACTAGGGCAGAATGAACTTTCTACTGGAATGACGAATTTTGATCTTCACCCCATCATTAAATTGGCAGCTCTAAATTCACGATGTGACCACGAATTCGTAGTGGCGGAGGCTACGAACTATCATCGAATTCTAAATCTATTTGCGGATTGATTTTGCCCTGTTTTCTCGTTCACCTAGGGCGGAAATGAACTTTCCATCATCTCTAATAGAATCCGAGACCCTAAACTTGCAGTGTGACCATGAATTTGCAGTCGCAGCGGCTGTGAATAGGGATGGAAATAGATCAGGTGGTTTGTCAGGAACATGTGGCCTGACCTATTTAGAAATAGGATAATATTCAGACTTATTTCAAAGTCTATTTTTCTTATCAAGTCAGTCCCAAACCAATATAAAGACTACCAAGCATGACTGGCAGGTCTGGGTCTGTTAAAATTAGATACATATGTATATATTTATAGACCTGACTTATTTTGAGACCTGTATAATGCAAGACTTATATGATGCAAAGCCTACTAAGATTAGTTTTCGGCCTGTTTAATGTTTTAACCTATTGGTCAGTATAAAGTGTTCTAACTTATAGGCTTTGTAAACAGGCCGTAGACCAGACTATTAAACAGGCCAGACCAAGAACAAAGTCTATAACTGGCCACAGGTCAGCTCAAACCATTTTATTACTATATAGGTCTGACCTGTTAAAGTAAAAATCTGACCTATTTTTATCCCTAGTTGTGAACTTGCAGCAACGCTGCAAGAGAGACCATGAGTTTGTGGCGTTGCCATGAACTCGCACAACCTCACCGTAAACTGGAGTTGGGTTCGCCTAGCTGGTTGTGGTCATCCGCAAATTCCTTTGTTGGATCAAGACTTCTGAAATTCATAATCGAAATGGTTCTTTCCCCATAAAACAAATTAAAATGAGGTCTTAAAAAGAGCACCTTCAAAGATCATAGTCTATTATAGATTGTCAACAGACTGTTTCCACGAAACAAACTAATGATCATGATCGTTGCATCAAGACTCCCTTCAGTCTTGCACTTGTGAAAAAGGAAAAATAACACATTCTCACATTAACATTAATTATTGTCAAGATAAAAAAACAAAATTAAAAAAAAAGAAGGAATAGACATGGTAGAACTTAATAGAATTAACTGCACATAACACTTCGAGCCAACAAGGAATTCTCTATCCTGCACGAATTTGGCATTAAGAAAGGACTTATGAAGAAAAAGACTTGAGGTGCTAAACAAACAGCCAAGGAATGAATGATCAAAAGCCTCATGGCCGCAATGCACCTGGAACTACAACTACTAATCAATGACAATGGAGACGGCATTCGTTATAAACAAACCCAAACCTACAGATAAATCAATTTTGCATTACCACTATATCTATAAACCTTATTTGTTTCATCATCTTGTCATCGCCACATCATCTATCTATCTAGTTGGCCCTAGTATTCGAGGGCCGAAAAGGGTAAGCGACTAACTATTTAAGTTGGTTTATCGAAACAATCATGGTCGTGACGACGTCCACTTGTAACCATTCAAAGGAGGCCGCTCCCAACCTGAATCTGGCTCTTTTCGCTTTAATGGAATTGTGGAACTAGAAGGCTGGGAAGGGTCTTCCATCCAACCTCTATGCCCTTGCACAAACAAAGGATGGTGAACGAGGCTCTCGCCTTCTCTGATCACACTCTCTGGTGGTGCCATCCCATTATTTAGGTCAAAACCAGGGTGTGCGCCACCAAAACCAGCCGTATAGTGCATATTAGCTGCACCAAAGTGAAACGGCCTAGCAGTTGACATGCTGGGTCCCAAGCTGGTAACTTGCGGTATGTGAGCCATCATTCCTCTGGTGTCGGCCAAGTAGGAAAAGTTTCCAGGTGAATAATATGTTGGAGGAACCGACATGGCAGGACCAGTTGGAAGGCCGCCAAACCCATAAGCTGGGGTTGATGCACCGGGACAAGGAAGAAATGGCCTGGTAAACATAGCAGGCTCCATTTGCATCATCCCATTTGGTACGAAAAATTGCTGTGCTTTGTTAGTGTTGTCCTTCCTTGTAAGAGATATTTCTGTTCCCATGATTTTGATGGTGGGTTGATGTGCTGCTTTCCATCCAAGCGATTCAGTAGTCTTCATTGTTGATTGGATGATGCTGTGAGAACCAACATCTGCCGATGATGGGTTGTCATTCAGGTCAAAATCTCGTAAAGAAGAATGTCTATAAGATGAAGAAGAAGCTGAAGATAGGCTCCGTTCCCCATTTTGAAAATTCAATTTCAATGATGGGAATAAAAGTGCAGAGGTGTGCTCATCCCCAAGGCGATTAAGATCCAAATTCCGCACCTCAGTTTTTGAACCGACTTCGACACATGAATCTCCAGATGGAAGACTAGAGGAAGCAGGCAACCCTTTCACCAAAGTGGGGTCGTCACCAGCAACCTCATTGTCACTTTCAGCTACATTCAGATCAATTCCAAAAAAAATCGACTTCTGCTTGGGACCAGAGGAGGTCCTTTCGCCATCTGGAATTCTTCTAAGAGAAGCTGGTCTAAAAGCACTGGTAGCAGCAGAACCCTTCCACCCCATCTCACCTCCAAAATTGAGATGAGGAGGCATTTCTGGAGCTCCTTTCGAAGATGCGACAACAGCTACAGGAACAGACACATTGATAGACAATTTTGGACTGTTCTTCATCGAACACTCAGGTTCATCGCTGCAAATATTTGCATTCAGATCAAAGGTGTATCGATCCAAAATGGCCTTGCCAAATGATTCTTGCATGGGAAGTTTTGGCACAGGCGAAACTATATCTTGATCAGAGTTTTCTCGTCCAGAACTAATGTTCTGTGTGATCTCTGATCCCTTCTCAGGTGACGATGAGCTAGTATGCTCATTTACAATAGAAGAACTGTTTCTATCGACTTGCTCAGGCATTTGTTCATCCTGCTGTGCATCAGAAACAGGGCTACGAGAACCAGATGCTTCTCTGGAATTGACATCGGGTGAGCTACAGGAGACCTCTCTATAATCAACCACCTCTCTTTCCACTGCTATAGCCACTTGCCTTGCGACTTCCAAGGCATCATCCAAACCCTCAAGACCTGGACCAGACCTTTGACTGATCTCCTCATCGGCCTTCGTTCCCACAGCTTTTAAGAAATCAGAGGATACTGAAAAATGAGTTTTGCGACCCTTAAAATTGAGCTCACGTTCAAGATCCATAATGACACTACTGACAGCTTCCTCCTGAGTAGATAACTGAGGTTCTCTAATATTGTTAGGGATGCTATCATTGGCAGATTGATCTAGAAGACTAGTAGTGAGATCTGCAGCTGGCATGGACTCCTCGAATTTTATCAAATGCCTGTCTGGTCCATAGTCAGCAATCCGATCCACTTGCTGATGTTCCATTACCCTTGATGCAGAAGAATCACTGTTGAAAGAATCCAATTTGGATGAGACAGTAGGTTCTGCAGATGCTAAAAAATGATAACCAGTTTCTTTTTGAGTGGAATTACTTGGTTTTACTGTAATATTCATATCGATCTCTTTTACACTGCCAGCGACATCCTTAGACCCTATCACATCACACTGATCATCTGCATCTTCTTTCTGACCAAACTGCGAACAAGTTTCAGTGGTGCATTTTTCTTCTGTATTGGAAACAGATAAATTCTCCTGACAGGAGTTTGAAATAAGTGGTACCCTGGATGAACTTATTTCTGCTAAAACTGCATTTGAATTGATTAGATTCAACGATGCAGAAAGAATTTGATTGCATGTAGGAACTCTCTCCTTATTTGGGGAATCAAAGGAGCAACCTATGACATTAGAGACCTGTACTTTAGTTTTTGCAGATTCTACTTCGCATTTGTCTTCACCAACTTGCATGGAGTAAGGAGGGATGCTGACGGATGGATTTCCCGAATGCAGGCCATTTTCATTCGTCTGCAATGCCTCAGCTGGTTCAGATCGATCAAAATGAATATCACCATTCTTTGCAAGATTCAATCTATCGTGCAATAGCTTAGCCTTATCTTTAATTTTACTGCTTCTATAATCCATAAGAAGTTCAATAGTTGCTCCAAATCCAGATGCATTTGTTTTTTCAGGATTCACAGGAAGCTTCTGACATGATGTCAATAACGAAAGGATCAGTTCCTCCACAATAATTCTGTTGTCATCAGTATAATTGTCTAGTGCTTCTTCAAACCATTTTTTCAGATAAGAAAGACCATTTAGCTCGACAAATTGATTAAGGCATTCCTTGTGGTCGGTAGCTGCTAAAACACTAGCAACTGTAGACCATTGCCTAGCTGCATCGCCCAAGTTACTTGTAGAAGAATCATTTAGTTTCTGAATCATGGAAATCAGCTCTTCAACCCTACCAAGGCTTGAGAGTCCATCTCTCATCTCCGTTAGAGTAAAGAAGTCCTCAAGCATCATTATAAATCACTAGATAAATGAGCAAGAGCAAGATTCAACGAATGGTTCCTTAGACCATGTTAGTCTCCAGGTTCATATGACCGTCGGTAGCAATATGAGAATGTAATTTGAATTCTCAAATACCTAATGACAATGTTGTTTTATAGAAGAATAAAGAAATTAGTAAATAGCACAACCAAAATAATCAACAAGTCTTATTCAATTTCAAATTCACTGGCAACTACTTTTGCAACTTTGTTATCAAAGAACTTGATAACGAACATTAAAACAAAGTGGTAAATACTAATCATTCTCATGATCTTGTTAGTATTTGCTGTATGAAACAGAATACAAACACTTTCAGGATTTGAAAACAATCTTATACATATTAGACCTGTACAAGCCTATTCTACCAAGCTCCCAGCTATGACAGTACATGGGTCTACTGATAGAATTATAAACTCAGAGCACATCGATAAGCTCAAATAGTTACTGAATATTCATTTGCAAAATATGATAACAACGACGAATACTGAAATATACTACAGTCTATGGATCAAAGACCTTAAACACTGAAACAATTATCCGGAAAAAATAGCAATCATTATATTCTGTTGAGTAAATAAATGTACTGAAAATAAGAAATATTAAATTGTGTTGAATGTCTATGCGGGGGAGTAATTTGGTTCATCCTGAAAAACTGAACCATATCCAACCAAAATATTCAGTTTCACTATTTTTACACTAACCTAAAAACCCAAATTATTTTACTGGAATTAATTGATTGAATAGATTGCTAATATTACAATAAATATTCATCCATCTCCTAAAACTTATCACTGTCTATGAGATTTCCCTAATAGATATTACTATTTAAGCCTGCTCAAATTCACATTCAGGATTAATGCAAGCTTTTGTTCCTAGCTTGGCATCCTACCCTTACCTTAACTATATCCTATCTTGCAAAGTCGAAATTGTTCTGCAACTATTCATCTTCACACCTTTTAGAAAGTCAATGCTAGATGAATGTGAACCAAGTCAATATGGAGTATAAATAATTCTTGCTAATTTTTTATGGAATAAGATAACGATATGAGGGCCTTGGTTCTTGTAGTCAATATAGAAAATGAGTAATATTTCTTATTAATTTGGTTTAACCAAACCAAACTGAACCAACTTAACAATTTTGATTTAGTTTTAGTTCAATTGACTTTTTTTTATATAAGGTTTAGTTCTGTTCCAACAAGAACAAGGCAAATTCTCAATTTCCAATACAAAGTGCAACTCTAACACCAATGTCAACAACAAAAGTAGCTTCAGTGCAAGATAAGATAGAATAACCTAGATAACCACAAAAACTCTTTAAAAAGTATAACCCAGCCATCTTGATATCCACACTTGAAGCTCAACTAAGAATCAGAATAATCCAGATGCAAGATCATCAACTACCATCAAAAGTGCATTCTGAAAATCCTAGTGATAATGCATCATAATCATCGGCATGAAAGCATTAACAGTACTATACTACTATGAATAATGTGGCTTACCAATCATCATCAAGTGCAATGACAATACAACTCACGAATATACAGCTGCTATGAATAACTATAATGGATAACACTAAAATTAATGCAACCATACTCCAACAATTGCACTAACAATAAAATAATGCAATAGTGTCGAACACTCCACATACACGACGGTTGCCTCACAATATAATAGCTCGATCTGGTAAGATATTATGTGGGCACTTATGACTCCCATCTCCAAACTAAAGAAATGCATACATAAAATGTAATCATCAGCCTTAGGTAAACAAATTCATCATGCATTGACCACTAATATTAGCATGAATGACAATATCACCGTCCCCTTGGGACAGGTAGTTGCCTAATGCATGAGGTGTTGCCACCATGAGGTCTGGGGGTCAATGCCTGGCTAGTAGCCAGTTCTTGTCCTCCCCCATGCATTAGTTACTACTCGGGCTAGTAGTCACCCGTAATTTATCTACCTTTACATAACCTGGGAACGGGCTGTGAGGGGCACCTAGGATGAATGTTATCACCTTTTGCCACCGTGAATGACAATATCACCATATTCATCATGCAACATGCAAATGAAGTATGTAGGCACATTATATGAATTAGTAAAATGATCAAAATGATATGCAACTATCAACAATATGACACCTCAGTAGCATGTATTAGAACAACCAAAAGTCATACAAGAACACAATAGAATTAAACATTGAGGAAGTAACCATATATTTGCATTTTATGCAAATGATGTAGATAATTATACGAATTATTAAAAAGATCAAAATCAATTAGAACAAATTCAAATTAACCAACATTGCTTCAAGTGGCTCAAACTTAACCTAAATTGTTTTGGTTCAAGTCAAGTCAGAGTCCCACTCATGTCCAAATCAAAGCCTAATCAATTTGATCCTAGTCCGTCAATTAGGGGATTCAAATAGATCCTTATTTCACTCAATGAGATTTAATTTGAACAATCATTACTAAACTCAGACTTAATTTCAAACCAAATGTAAACAATTAAGCCAAGTTCAATTTAATAAATCAATAGCCACAGTAATTAGATTAATTAAACATTAAACATAAGACAACACCTAGCTGGTTCCAGAAAAGGAAAAGATATTCACACACACACCTACAAAATTTTAACAAGAGTTTTAGCAGATTCTTCTTCTTGCATATTGACTACCAACTTAAGCCATTAAAACTCATTGAAAGTTTAACGTCTGATAACCTCAACAACAGTATATGATGCTAGTCCAAAGGTCATATCAGTTGATTTTTTGAAAAACAAATAATTACCTTGCATACAGATAGGATATGTTTAATTTTTTCAACCATTGGGGTCATGATTGCAAAGACCCAACCCAACTACAACACCAAGATGCCAATTAAAGCAAACTGACGAGTTAGCTCAAAATTTGCCAAGCCTAATTCGATTTTGGTCAATTTCTCACACTCTTCATTAACTCTAGGAGATAAGGAAGAAAAGAAGGTCAAAATCCCCTCAAATTAAAATCCCCTGATCAACCAAGTTGGAAAGGAATTAGCTGAGTATGATTTTATTTTGATCAATTTCTTGGACTTTCATGGCCATAGGATAAGAATCAATAGTAGATTTCTTTTATAAAAAAAAATATCATGGATAAACCATGGAAAATTAGAGGATTTTGGGTGCATGCGAGTGTGAGACAAATGCTGAGGGTGAGAACACGGAATCAAGTGTTGATGAAAACTAGATATCTAGCAGTGTAATATCAGTTGCTTATGCAGCTTTCACAGGGTGAGAAACCTCCTATTGTGTTTGATCATTTAGGGGTGAGGATGTGCTAAGATACAGAAATGCTACAATAGTTTCAACAAATCCATGAGATCATAACACACATCTTAAGCAAATGGAAGAAATTCAGAAATACCAAGGATATCATCCCAAATCCTATGC
The DNA here is from genome assembly GCA_024364735.1 of Boesenbergia rotunda. Taxonomy (NCBI): domain Eukaryota; kingdom Viridiplantae; phylum Streptophyta; class Magnoliopsida; order Zingiberales; family Zingiberaceae; genus Boesenbergia; species Boesenbergia rotunda. Next base: position 265,486 of record JAGFNQ010006608.1, on the reverse strand, counting down.
ATCCTTCTAATAAACAGTAATCTTTACATCAAAAGAAAGTAAGACCGCAAAAAGAAGCTTCCCGTACAATAAAATTGTATGCCTAGAATACAAAAGAACAAAATCAACTAAATTGCACGCAACAAATATCCATCAGATGAAGATTTCCAGCTAATAAATCAGTTCACGCAAACCTAGAGATCTTACCATATTATCCAACCATTACCAGTCACACAAACATCAATAAGAACTAAGTTAAATCGGTTCAAATATTCAATTTTAACAACTAAAAAACAACAATTTTTCTAAATAGAAGTACCTAAAACCCAAAAATATCTAACCGCCGACTACAAGCCGCGCGATTAACATCAACTTACCTTGCGACGTGACAAAAAAAAAACACGAAAGGAACGCGTCGCACAAATTAGGAAGCTATGAAAGGATGAAAATAAATCCCGACAAATTCGATTCGAAAACAAAAAATAGGAGATCTAAACAAACGTAACCAGTGAAATAAGCCCGCCTCTCACCATTTCCCTTGGAATCGCCTAAAGAAAACCCGAACCGCCAAACCAGATTAAAATGAAATCATCGGGGCAGAACAAAGGCAAACGGGATCAAAATGAGGTTGAAGACGGAAATTGGAGGACATCACATCAAAATTTGATAAAAAGGAAGGAGGGCGTCCAGGCGATTACCTCGTCCAAGACGCTGACGAGGACGAAACCCTAAGAGTCCAATCCGGGCACGGAAGAAGAGGAAGGCAACAAGGAACTCCGTCTCCTTCCGCCTCTCTCTCTCTCTCTCTCCCTTCCCTTCCCTTCCCTTCCCTTCCCTTCTCTCTCCTCCCGTCTACGAACCCTAATTTTCTACGGCGCCTGCTGTGCAGTGGCTGGCTCTGAGCGAAGCCTCTTTCTCTCTCCTCTCTCTCTCTCTATCTTGTCAAATTTCATGTATTATATTATTATTGCTACAATGTATTATATAATTATTATTATTGAATTATTAATAAGAATGATAATTTTATTCCGAACCGTACGATAAGACGTGTACAACTGGCTGATCGGAAAGTACGGATGGGCCGGAGAGCCCATCTTGATCAATTAACGAACTTTTATTTGGAGAAATTTTTTTAAACTCCTCAATCTTAAAATTTTTTTTACATTTAATTCTATTAAAAAAAATTTTCAAAAGTCCCTGATGAAATTGACAAAATAATTTTATAAATATTATTTAAAAAAATTAATATAAAAGTTAGAAATTTGAATATATAAGATTGCATCCACCACATCAAAAAACTATGTACTCAATTTTCACTCTTTTATACTTAATTTTTACTGATAATATTTAATTTTCACTTTTTTATACTCAATCCATCATAGAGTGAATGCAAAGAAAATCTCAAATGAGAAGTATATGTAAAGATCAAATGGAGATTAAGAAGTTTTCTATAATTTACCATTTTTATTTTCAAATTTTAAAATTAAATTAAACTTTTAACAACATAGTTTTTTTCAGCATGGTGGCGTAGTTAAGTTTTCAAAATATTCGAATCACGTAAAATATTTTCGAAATTATCAAATTATATATTTATTTTTTAATTTTACCTCTATCGAATTAATAGGTAAAATTCATCAATGGATAAATAATTTTTCACCAATCCAATTATTTTTCTTCTAATCTCAATCTGCACAAAAAAAAATCAACTAATTAAAATCAATCGATTGTTTCGTAAATTTAATTACGCAGCTCATTAAATTACCGTATTATTTTTTACTTTAGAAATTTTTTAATAATATGATAAATATTAAATGATCTAAATAGTTTTTAGCAAGATATATTAAAAAAATATTATAATGTTAGAGATTATTGAATTTATTATTAATTTTCATATGTCATACAATTTTATAGAACTCGGTCCCATATTAATATAGATGTAGACAATCTTTTCTTTTGTTGGTCTATCGAATAAATTTAAAATATAATTCTTACATATCAAATGGAGGAAGTGAGAATTGTTAGTCTACATTAAAAAAAAAAACTACGTAGCAATTGAATCTATAATGATGTGTTCAGTTATATACAAATTTCTTATTAGTCGTTGGATAAATTAGAAAGTATTAAGCAAATATTCCATAAATTTAATATTCCATAATTACGTACTTCGGAAAGAAAATTTTCTATAACATATACCGTAACAGAGATAAACTGCGTGATTACTTGAGTTTTAGAGATAGTGTTATTACCTTTAAATTTCAGCCCGAGGTCATTTAATGTATTTTAATATGCAATTATTTAGGGCTTTCATTCGAACGGTCATAAATCATCAAATCAAAATTTCATGGTTATCTGAGGATTCTGTTTTTATCATCATATCATCAACCGATTAGTCCTAAATCTTTACACTAAATTTCACGATCAACCCTTCATTATACTCAAAAATAGATTTTAACAATATTCATCTCGTTTATGATTTGAAATCCTTTTATTGTTCCTTAAGGGCAATTTACCAAAAGAAGTACCCAAAAATTGGTATTTATCAAAAGGCGTACCATGATTTCATTTTCACCAAAGGGCACATTCATTTTAGTGAACTTCTTCTTATACCCCTCCTGCTATGTACTGTCTTTCTCTTTCTCTCTCAGTAACAAATTCCGAGACGTCTGCACATGCTTTTTCAGACTTTTATTTTAAAATAATATATTATGGAATCGGTGCTAAACTAAAAAACGTAAGGTAAAAATCGAAAAAATATCTCATTCAACGTAATTTAAAAATATAAATAAATAATTTTTATATTTAATTAATAGAAATTAATATATTAAATAATATTTAATAAATATATTAATATATCAAAAAAATTGAAAAAAACAGCGCGTGTGCCTGAAATCAAAATATTTCAGACCCACGTTGGGCCTAAAATCTTTTGATTCAGGCCCGACGTGGACTCAAAATTTTTTTCTATTTTAAAAATATATTAATATATAAAAAACCTATCAAAATATTTAATTTCAGATTAAAACGCAGGGTCTAAAGTCACGCTAGTAGGGCCTGAACATAGATGTGTTCAGCCCTCCAGGCCTAAGGAATGTTCAGGCCCTCCTTGGGCCTGAACACAATCTTGGATAAATATAAGTAAATTGAATAAAAATATCAATAGTTCTAGTTAGAGTTGAGCTAGGAGATGGTATTTTTGGTGTCCAAACTTCTAATGATTATAAATTATATTTGTTAAATACCAAACTTTAGGGGGTCTCTTTGCAAAATAGGGACAAATTGGTAAGTTACTGAACTTTAAGGGCTTATTTGCAAAAAAAAGCCAAAACCTTATAAAACCCTAAAAACTACCTCCTATCCCGATTCAGTTTTCTCCCAATTCGTTTTTCCTCTGCACCGACGCCGACCCCTCTTCACGCGCGAGCGGTTTCGCCCAACGCCTCAGCCGCAACGATTCCCAGCGAGCGCCGCCCCTTTTGCCGTCTCTCCGTTGTGTTTCCTCTTCGTCTTCTCCACGGGGTTGCGCAGGTGCTGTGCCCTAGTTTTCTTTCTCCTTCTTCTTCTCGGGCGCGCAAGCAAGAGGCGCCGGGCGCCCCTCTCACGCGACAGTACTAAGTTGCCTAGGCCATTGAGGTCAGATCATAGGGAGTGAGGATCCTTTTCACCGGAGAGGAAGACTACCTCCTAGTACTCCCTACTCGCGTCGCCGATCGTGGGTTGTAGCTGTTGTAAGGTAAATCATATGCTGTTTTTTTTAGGGTTGTTTCAGTTTGGTTTGGGGATGCTTCAGTTTGGTTCAACTTGTGGTTGTTGATACGTTTCCCGTTTATCTACATTGAAATGAGCATGGGTGAGTAGATCTGTTCCTCTTTGATCTGTTTTGATTTGAATTTGAGAATCCCTGTTTAGGTTGGTATGATGTGTAGGATTATTGGTGGAAGGGTGAATATGAAGTTAGGTTATTTTGTTTTCGTTATGTTCATGATGCTGCTGTGAGTAGCCATTGTGATGTTGTAGTTTTGTGTTTAACTACTATGATGACGGATATGGATTGTCCTACTATTGTGTATTAGTTTAATTGGGTTGGGTTAAATTGGTAGGATTAGGTCTAAATCGAGTTGGAGTTATTCTTTGGGTTAAATTGTGTGTTTAACCTTATCATCTAATTTTGATGAGTTAGTTTAAGAAGGAATCCGTTGTATGTTGTGAGTTAATTAAATGGAGGTCATAATTTAGATTTCTACTAATTGTGTTTAGTATGTAGTTTAGCTAATTTGTTGATTTCATAATTAGCTAAACATTAATTATTATACAGGACCTTGATTTGGATTCGTTTGATTGATTTCGGAAGGTCCTCTTCGTTCACAGACTTCTACAAATTATAAGGCGGGTACTCGTTTGTACTCGAGTAGTTTTCTTTATCTTAAAAGCATGGCTATATTATGTCTGATAGGTTGCTTGACCTTGTTCTTTGTCGTTTGTTATTTAAACATCGCCGTTGAGACTTATTCTTCGTTGATCTTCGAGTATTCCAAATTCGTTTCTGTACAGTCCTCTATTGGTTTTCCGTTCTGTAAAGTGCCGCGTGTACTCGAGCACTTATAAGTCCATTAAATACAGATAGGTTTATTTGGCATTAGAAATACCCTACCTAGTAGTGTAGGTGCATAATCGTTGGTTTGCGATTTCTGGATGGTTGTATTAATGCATCGTATACTCGTTGGATTTTATTGCATCGTTGTTTCTCCGGTTGTTTGTGCATCGTATAGCATGCACCATACTTGCACGTTGCATACTAACGACTGTTGGGCTTATATTTGGTTAAGCCGTCGTTAGTCATATTGTTGCTCGATTCACTCAACCACTTGTTATCGTGGTAGTTATTAGAGTGCGAGCATCTGTCCTGTTATGCCAAACAGTGACACCCTCACAGTTGTTTTTAGAGGATGAGTCATTGATGGCTCACCCTCACCGTTGTTTGTTTTTGAGGGATATTAGAGCAGTTGATAGCTCCCCCGATGTACCGTGGGTCTGGAGTGTGGACTCCCCAGCATCCTGTCCACTGAACCACGCCTTATGTGGTATTTGTTCTTAGAGTGGTACAGTTGTCACAGCCCTACCCACTCGGTCACACAGATGGGATGTGTTGACGGCTTGACTAGCGTCAGGGGTAACACATGTCATTGCATCATGTGCATACGTATTTCTTTTATGCATTTGCTTGTGTTTGATGCACTTATATGAGCTATGATTGTTACACATGTTTGACATGCATGTATATCTTGATATTATTGTTTTTGAGTTGTTCTATACCTGCTTAGTCGTTATTCGGACTTTATACCATGTCGATTTACATATGTTATGCATGATTAGGTAAATTTTATAATTCTTATGGACTGTACACTGTTGAGTTCTCTACTCTGTTTATCCTTATTATGCCATGCTTATTTGTCTACTCATATACCCGCAGAGTCCGCCCGGACTCACCACCCCTGCTTCCCTTTTTGTTGTTTCAGGTAGCAAGTAGATATTTTGCTTGGAGGCAGGAGATGATCCAGTCCCTCAGTCCCTCAGTTTCACCGGGTTATTTTGGTTTGGAGTTATTTCAGAGTTGGTTCTCCGTAGTTTCTTTGTTTCCGCATTTTATATTATTTTTGGTATGGTCTTGACAAATTTGTAGTCACTTCTTATTGGTCGAGTTTATTCGTTGTGGAGTTTCTTATTAAGTTGTGGTTTCTTTTATGCCTACGGTGGCTGAGCCACCCGTTATCTTTTATGTTAATATAAACTGTGTGATTGTGATTTCTACATATTATTGTGATGTCAGCCGCTTGTGGCCGAGCTATATTGAGGAGATATGATGTATAATTGTCCCATATTGTCCGCCGTACAGGGGAGATGCTGCCCGATTTTCGAGGAAGCATTTGCCTCTGGGGGCATGACAATTTTTAGTATCAGGGCCAAGTTTGCGATGTTTTGGTGTCTGTGGGTTTACGGAGTTATTTTACGAGGTCAATCTATATGTTACAGATTTGGTTATTTTTGCGGAGTCTGTTTCTTGAGGATTGACGAAGTTGTTTTGATTTACGAGGTTTATCTGTATTTTACGGATTTATTTTCCGGAGTCATTTTCTGGTTATAGTTGTAATTTGGGACTTGGCAGCGACGGACTTCTCCAGGCTACAAAAGGTATGTCTTCAGGGATCATACTATCTTTGGTATTCACTATCTAGTTTGGGGTTGATTGACATTTCCAAATTAGTCAATAAATTTTCGGAGATCAAGGATACAACTTAAGGAATTATATATTACTATTTTGACTAGCACCAACTACTACCAATTTGGTGATGGATAAAGCTTGAATGCGCATGTTATCTCGATTAGTAGAAGATTTATAGACTCTGTTTCATAGAGTTTTCAACCCTTAGGTTGTTAATACCTGTTGGACAATTAGAGTTTCTAACCCTTAGCTTAAATTACTTGATTGAGAGTAACTAAAACAATCCTTAAATTGTATTCGTCTTCCTCACCACGATCCTTGAAGCAACAAATAGTCACTGTTGCAGGAGTCTATTGGTAATTCAATTCTAGAAAACATCCACTTAGTTTCAGTCTGAAAAAATCAGCTTTCTTCAGGGGAAAGTTGTGTCCTATGTCCCTTCAATTCGAACCTCATTAATAACAAACAACTAGCAATCTCAAAGGCAGTAGTGTAAACTTATTCCAACAATGCTGCATTTATTCTCCCCATAGCATGAATTATAAGTGTTGATTTTCATGGCAAAAGTTCCATTGAACGATTGAAGTATAAAACAACTCTTAGATTCAGTGATAAGGATAATAGCAAGATTAGTTTGGCATCTCTTAATATATAGTTTGACATTTTTAAGTGCCACTAATAGAAATGTGACTGTAGCAGTGTCAGGTTCCATCTCAACCAAAAGGTCCATTAAGTCTAACTTTAGATGCTTAAGTTCTCCTTGTATGCTTCTTTGATGACAAAACAATGTAACAAACAATTAAAAATGCATAATAGATTATGTTGAAAAGAAAATCAGATTGGATCAAGAATTGTTAGGAAAGACCATTTTAGCATACTTTCCAAATTTCACCAAAATAGAAATCATCACCCTACAGTTCTTTCAGCACTTCTAATCCTCAACTTTCACTTGCACAGTAGTTGGCAAAGAATGTCTTCAGCATAGGATATCATCTACTTGATTAAAAGCAATTGCTTTGTAATTTATTACAGAAATATATGCTTAAAGAAATTCCAGTTATTTGTTATGGCTATAATTAAGCTTGTATTGTCCATTGATATTTCAAAGTCTCATGATTGAAGAAAAAAAAAATAATATTAATCATTCTTAATTTAATATCCCAATGCTTAAGTTAATAATGTCGACTTTTTAGACGGTAGATAACAGGGTGACCACCTGCAACTTAGAAACATCTTCAATCATCTTCAAAGGTGTTGATACAAACTTAATATATTTCTCTATTATTGAGGAAATAATAGCAGTATTGTTTTATTTAATTTTATCTTTGCTAGTATCTTTGTGCATCGATCTTAGCATTTTCATATTGCAACATCAAATTTGTACGTGTTATTCTTAGACCTTCAACTCAAAACAATTCAACTTATCTATATTCAATTCAATATATCTAACTATAGAGATTTATAAATTGCTTTTGCACATCTTCATAACATATTTTCTCTCCAAATAAATCTAGGTTCGTGCATATCAAAAATACTATTTAGAGATTGTATCATTAGACATCTAATATGCTCAACATCCAGTAAGTATTCGTCAAGGAAGTTGGCTATTCTCCTTCCTTCATCACTCAACATCCAGTAATTCTGCTATATAATTTGGATAAAAGGGTGATTCCTAGGTTTCAGGTGTTGGAGTTGTTGAAGTTAGAAAATGTATGCACTGCAAAAGGGACACTGTTCTCTTATATAGTCCTAGGTTTCAGGTATTGGATTTTGAGAAATCCAAATATCCTAGGTCCATCAGTGAGTTTTGGCGAAAACCCACTGATAAACCTAAAAATCTCCTATTGCAACATAATTTATAATCATTAGAAGTTTGAACATCAAAAATACCATCTCTAGCTCAACTCTAACTATTGATATTGGATTTTGAGAAATCCAAATATCCTAAGTCCATCAGTGGGTTTTGGTGAAAACCCACTGATAGACCTAAAAATCTCTTATTGTAACATAATTTATAATCATTAAAAGTTTGGACACCAAAAATATCATCTCCTAGCTCAACTCTAACTAGAACTATTGATATTTTTATTTAATTTACTTATATTTATTCAAGATTGTGTTCAGGCCCAAGGAGGACCTGAACATTCCTTAGGCCTGGAGGGCCTGAACACATCTATTTCAGGCCCTCCTAGCGTGACTTCAGACCCTGCATTTTAATCTGAAATTAAGTGTTTTGATAGGTTTTTTTATATATTAATATATTTTTAAAATAGAAAAAAAAATTTGAGTCCACGTCGGGCCTGAATCAAAAGATTTCAGGTCTAACGTGGGTCTGAAATAAAAAATTTCGGGCCCACGCTCTGTTTTTTTTAAAAATTTTTATATATTAATATATTTATTAAATATTATTTAATATATTAATTTCTATTAATCAAATATAAAAATCATTTATTTATATTTTTAAATCACGTTGGATGAGATATTTTTTAACTAAAATATTTTTTGATTTTTATCTTACGTTTTTTAGTTTAGCGTCGATTCCATAATATATTATTTTAAAATAAAAGTCTGAAAAAGCATGTGCAGAGGTCTCGAAATTTATTACTGAGAGAGAAAGAGAAAGGCAGTACATAGCAGAAGGGGTATAAGAGGAAGTTCGCTAAAATGACTACGCTTTTGGTGAAAATAAAATCATGGTACACTTTTTAATAAATATTAACTTTTAGATATGCCCTTTCGTAAATTACCCTTGTTCTTTTAGTACTTTGCATCACGCCTGCGGATGCAGGAGGCACCTAAACTATTTTGCTTAAGAAGCCATTGAATGTATTTTTAGTTGATTATATATATATAATTATAATCTTAAAAGATTCGAAACAAAGAACAAAAATGCTTCCAAACTCAATAAATTATCCAGGTTTTGATGGTATATACGAATCTAAGATTTATATAGGAATATTCGACACGAACTAAACATTTTTAAGATCAAAACTTAAGTCTCAAAATTATAATAAAAATATTATTTACAAACTCAAGTGCAACATTTAATATAAAATCTAAATTATTTACGGCTATTAATAATTTATAAAAATATTATTTATTGTTGTATAAATTTTAAAATTAATACAACTAAGGTGCTGTATTTTTAAAATAAATATGACTTTTTAGAAATTTTACAAGTTTAAATGTCTCCTTGGTGAATCCTTTGAAATCATGACAAAATGGCTATATATGAACTTAGAAGAAATTAGAAAACTATAGCAAGTATTTTGATGTATATTTGATACGAATTTAAAATTTATTTTAAATTGATCACATTTCTAAAGTGATCAAACAATTTATTGATCGCTAGCAATAATGGTATTTATTGGTCACATTTCTAAAGTGATCAAACAATTTATAAAAAAAAATTGATATTTTGATAATCCTTCAAATTAAAGGAAATGACATAAATAGATTCCGGAAATTAATTATTACGAATGAAATGAATACTAAAATGTATATATATTTTTAGTAAACTTACGTGAGCCATCAGAGCTATTGTAACAACTACCATTAACTGCAACAAATGTACAATGCAGCCCCCGGATTATCATGGAGTGATAGAATGACTAGTCACTATCTCAGATATTCATAGTTCGATCTTTAATTACGGTGTATTTATAAGAATTTTTTCTCCAAATGGGATGTGAACCCTGAGACGCTGGATTTCAAGATCGCTCACCGCGAGCGCTTCCTGATTTACCCTGGTGACCGATGGGAGACTTCCGTAGGGCTGGGCCAGTCACCCCAGGTTCGTCTGCTACCTGGTCCAACATTTTTAACAAGTATACAATGCAGCCCTCGACCTATAGTGCAGTGGTAAAGACGATTAGTCACTATTCCAGATATCTACGGTTCAATCCTTATTTATGGCGTATTTTGCAGGAATTTTTTCTCCAAATGGGACGTAAACCCTAAGATGCTGGGCTTCTATACTGCCCACCGCGAGTGCTTCCCGATTTACTCTGGTGATAGGTGGGAAACATCCGTGGGGCCAGGCCGGTCAGTCGAGGTTCGTTTGCTACCTTGTCCAACATTTTACAAGTGTACAATGTAGGACGACAAGTCGCTATTTCAGATATTCATGATTCGATCTTCAATTACGACGTATTTTGTAAAAACAAAATTCTCCAAAATGGGACGCGAACCTTGAGATGTTGGGTTTCTAAATCGCCCACCACGAGCGCTTCCAGATTTATCCTGGCGATCGATGGAAAACTTCCATGAGACCGGATCAGTCACCCTAGCTCTATGTGAAAATTGATAATAGACTTCGGATATTATCTGAAGTATAAGTAGATAATTACCGAAGTAGACGCGCATAAAGTAAAAAGGTCAATTTTTTACTTTACCACGAAATACCGAAGTCTTTCACCGGTTCAAAATCGGTTCAAAGTTGAATCATTTTCGAAGTAAAATGGCTCTATTACTTCATCGATCTCGCTGAAGTATTTGATCGTATATAACTTCATAAGTTGACAAAGTAAAATATTTATACGACTTCACAAATTTTTTATTCTCGTGTAGTAAATATTTAATTTTACTTCTACAAAATTTGAATTGGTTGAAGTATTTTTTGTTGCATTACTTCAGCATAATGTAGACGTATTAGAGTATATGTTGCTATAACAAATATTTAAATTTAGCTAAGTAATTTATACAAACGACTTCACAAATTAAATAAATGACGAAGTAAATATTTTTTTTTAACTACGTTGCTAATTAAATTTGACGAAGTCTGTTGTATTGCATTACTACTCCATTTATTTGTATTGTCGAAGTAATTCATCATATTTTGTTACAATATAATTTTAATTAAACAAATATTTTTCAGCACAATATTTTTCAAAAATATCTATTTGAATTACTACAACACAATATTTTTCACCGTCAAAATTAAACATGCATTATATATATATATATATATATATATCAGAAATATCTATTTCTTACAACTCAAAAGTGTATTCATAAAATACTTTAACCAACTTCACCCAAAATTTGTTGTATTCATAAATCTCAAAGTACAATCAAAATTTTTTCATAACCTACACTTAGGCACCACATAAAAGTAGACAAATTCACTCCATTCGCTTTTGACTTCATCATATTGAGATTGATTGTAATACTGTTTATTTTTTAAGGCTGCAAACTAAACCATTAATAAAAGTGTGAGGGTCAATACAAAATGACTAAATATTTCATAAAGAATATAGTTCATAAAAAGATTTACCTTCCTCTCCAATTATAAATCTTCATCCATGACTATCTCTTTCATATACTGCATTACACAATATCCACATTCAACACTACCATTTTGTTTTAGATTATCTTAATGAAATGAAAGTGTAATGCAATTAGTCACAATCATAACAATAAGAATTATCAACTAATGCTTAAATATGTAGTCATGATATATACCGTCAATTGTTTAAAATTTGACCCTTTTGAAATACCCCTTGAGGCATTGTATATCTTGACTCCACTGCATTGTAAAAATTTGAAAGTTATTTTTGAACATCTAATGAATTGAATGTATTTACAAACAACATAATCTACTACCTACTTGGTCATAATTGTTTGTCACGCATGATCTCGATTCCTATTACTTAAAGAGTCCAATAAATATATCATATTTTTATCTTCATTAATTATAGTCAGAATCCAATGGTACCTGCATAAATGACAAAATGAAAGGTCCACTAAAAGAGTAATAAACTTGCTAAGCTGCATAAATGACAATAGCCAAAAGGTTAGAATCCAATGGTACCTGCATAAATGACAATATAACATTAACAATATATAGTAAATTGATAAATTATTAAAATCTTACCGGTGTTGTATGGGATTAAGCATATGCTATCTCTATTCGATACTTCTAATTGAGCAGCAATATGTTGTGACAATTTACTATCATATTCGTTTACTCCGTGTGTAGGTATGTGATTGGGATCCACAAATGAAACATACTCTGCCCTATTTTCTTTCTTTAAATATTTGAAAAGATAACTGCACTCAAAAGCTAATTATTAAATATTTTATATAATATTTAAAGCTACCCAACAAATACTCTACAAAAGAGTGAAGAAACATATATACAGTAGCTAGCCATGGAGTATAACAGAGAAGTATTACATACATACAGCAGAGAAATATTTAGTTTCAAGCAACTAATCTGAGATCTTGATATTAAGTTTCAAGCAACTAAAAGAGACCACTAAAAGAGGCACTAAAAATAGCAATTTCAAGCAACCAAAAGATGCCATCGGTAAAAGAGGCATCGAAGGCAAAACGCAATGGTGAAATGGTCATGTGAGAAGCTTATTTATAAGGTACGACGAAGGATGCCAGTTGTCCGATGGCAGGCTGGGAAAAGAGCGGGATCGCGCCACCACCGTTTGATCGAGCTCGGATGGTTCTCAAAAGGGCAGATCACACGTGTGGGTCGAACATTCGCGAAGAGGGATAGCACATCCCTCGTTACTCGAAGCACAAATGGCTCGGGGATGCGCGTCTCGGGTCATTAAAGCGACCATTAAAAGGAAGATATGCCATGATCTCGCGAAGGGGAGATGAAAAGGCGTTTGAGGAGACAGTTCGCTAAGTCGACAAATCGTCTATTCAGGATCGGTCATGCGGTTGGCCGCCAGATCAGGCGACCCAGGTAGGCAGGCATGCACAATCGGCTGCGAAAACTAATTGTAAGTGTTGGTCATTCGGTGCGCCAGGCTCAGGCCAGAGTTGTGGTCCAGTCAGTCGGACTACGCACCTCCTTTGACTAGACTTGAGGGGGACGCTATGTAGCCTGCCCCCGACAGCCTGGCGCCTCGTCAGCAGAGGATAGATCCGCGGCTTTGGTAGCCCGTGGGATGGAAGACGCATACGGGTGACCTGGCCTAGCTCCCTCGGGAATGCGAAGGGGTAGGCCTAGGTCATCGTCTAAACTCTTTCGAGGGCATGCCCCCGCGCTACTCTTCGGGGGTTCCCAGTTGGACGCATGACATCCCATGCTTCCCGGGATCTTCTACATTCAGATAATGCCTAACTCAACCCATTACCCCTCTCGGTTTGACTCCCAGCCGACGCGTGGCGGCCCACACTCCTGGGGTAAGCCCGAGCCCGAGGGAACTCTAGCAAATCTTTCACTAAAGGCCCTCAGTCGGCCTCATCCGTCAGTGCCCCAGTCGGCATCTTCATCATAGGCCCTCAGTCGGTTTCATCACTCAGTGCCCCAGTCGGCATCTTCATCACAGTCCCTCAGTCGACCTCATTACTCAGTGCCCCAGTCGACACCTTCATCACAGGCCCTCAGTCGGCCTCGTTACTCAGTGCCCCAGTCGACACCTTCATCACAAGCCCTCAGTCGGCCTCATTACTCAGTGCCCCCAATCGGCATACTCCTTTCAAGAGTCCTCAGTCGGCCCTAGCATGCCCTAGCAGACAGAACAACCACTCCCTGACATAAGACTACCCGAAGCAGTACGGGGTCAGCGCAGGACTGGTGCCACCCTGGCTCAAACGACGGATATCCCACTGATGACTTGATCTTCCTGTCATACCTTGTCCCCCCGTACTACGACCACATACACTGGTGTCAGGCCGAGCGGCGCCAAATGACGCCGACCATTAAGTTGACAGTGCCCCTTTCCTTAACCCAGTCTGCACTACTTTATTCTGCCATCTCTGGGCATGCATCACCTTGTCCTCGCTATATGACAACAGGTGGCAGGTGGGATAGGAGATGTCAGCTTCCCCGGCTATATAAGCTTCTTCACTTCGCATCTCTCAAGTACGCGCAATAGTGCATTGCTTACTGTTCTATTGCTTTCCATTCGTTTGCCACCGTTGAGTACTGACTTGACCATCAGAGTGCCTGGCCAAGGACTTTTCTTGGCGGGTTCTAACGGTCTCTGTCTTGCAGGAGAGGAGCGAGCCGGCTTCGCAACCAGCGTCAGCGGTTTCGTGATCCCCGGAGGACCATCTCGCCCTTGGGACCATCACCTCGCTCCGCGACAGGATCATTAGGGATCATACTGTAAATGTATGAGATAACGATTAATCATTTTATCGCTGCACCATAGCCACGAGCACCCATGATAGACGTGTAAGAACTCTGACGTTAAGGATCATGCAGTAGATCTTATACTAAGATCGTCAATCTTGTCACGGTATGTTTTTTTATATTTTATTATTATTTTTAATATAGATATTATATGATACAGAATTTTAAAGAAAATTGAGGTAAAATATGCAATACAATTTAAGCATCCCCGGTCTATGCAATTATTCAATTGTTGGTCATATAGATCACGGAAGCTTAAGTTGTATAGCATATTTTAGTAATTATCTTTAAAATTGTTTATCAGGCCATATCTATATTGAAAATAATAAAAATATATATTAAAACATATCGTGATTAAATTGATGATCTTAATATAACTTCTAAGCTATGTTTGGCCACGAATAATTAACTTTATAATATAATCAAGGTTGATTTTTTTATATAATTTTGTACTTATCTGTATTTTTTAAATTTATCATAATTATTCGTGAGAAATTTTTTATAAGATATAATTGATTACCTCTAAAAAAAAATTAATGGGATGAAAGATCGAGATCTTTTATTTAAAAAAAAAATTCATAAATACCAAAATGTCGAAGTAATTTCCATCTCAATGACCAGATATTTTCCTTTCTACAGTGGGATCCATTATTACCACGTGCCAGCTAATCCTGATACCCACGCCGGCACAAGGCAACGCCGATTGGACAAAAACCCTGTGTGCTGTTTTTAGCCGCACGCAGACAGACGAGCATGACGAGTCCTGTCCATCTCCATCCGACCGTCCATTGAACGAAACCCGGGAATCCGACGTTCGGATCCTCTTCCTACGCGACGCGAGGATTAGGGTAGCCCTAAGCCGCCGCTGAACTCCGTGCGGAAGTGAGACTATTTAATGTGATTTCCGTTGACCTTTCGCCGTCCTCCGCCACCGCCGCTTCCCCCTTTACGATTCTCCGCCTCTGTACCAGGTAGAAACCATGGACTCTCTCATTTCGATCTCTTCCACCTTATTCTGATTGCCTGATTGCTAGATCTGAGCTTTTGTTTCTGTTATGTGTCGCTCGATCTTTTGGGCCTGCTTGTTCACCCGCGGTGAAGATTAGATATCAGCTTAGGGCATCATGTCGGACGAGGAACACCACTTTGAGTCGAAGGCTGACGCGGGGGCTTCCAAGACCTATCCTCAGCAGGCTGGAACCATCCGTAAGAATGGGCATATCGTCATCAAGGGGCGGGCATGCAAGGTTAGGCCCCGGTCGATCTGATCTCTTCAGGTTCTTTTGATCTTTGGTTTTATTCCCTGTAACATTTGTTACTTTGGCCGATACGGCGACCGGTCAGGCATTGGCCTGATCGATCACGGCGACCGATCAGGAATTGGCTTGATCGGCCACGGGCCACCGGGGGCTCGGGAGCGTCCCTGACGGGTTCACCCATACCCCGACGGGTTCACTGTACCCCTAGGGTTCATCGCTCACCCCCTGGATTATAGTTTTGTTCGGGGGCGGCGGCCGAAGGCCGCCGATGGTTCCGATCGATACGGGAGCTGTGCGTGCCGTGCCTGACCGATCAGGGAAGTCCCTGATCGGTCGTCCGCACGCGATCCGCACCGCGCCGTCAGCAGAATAGCAGAACTATATATATATATATCGAATTTGTGCTTAAAAATCAAGAGGCCTTAGGCCGTCACCCCTTGACATGTTTTAGGGCCGACCCTGCTAAATAGAACCGGCGTATAATCCCGGTCTATACGGTAGTTAGATTACGTTAGAATTAGGACAGAGTTTAATTTATTAATGAGCAATGATAGGTAGAGTGAAAATGCAAGAGTGAAAATCATAGTGAATGATGTGGCATGACGTGGCATGATGTGACACTTTACATGCACACGCCTGATTATCGCTCGGACACCATCGGCGACCTTCGGCCGCCGCCCCGAATCAAACTATACCCTGGGATGCACAGTGAACCCGTCGGAGATCGTGCATGCAAGGTGCCACGTAATTTACTATGGTTTTCACTCTCCCATTTTCACTCTCCCAATCATTATTCTATATTAATTTATAGTAATTAAATTTTTAATGGGACAGATTTAATATAAAAATTATCGGAATTAAGAAAAAATTTACGGTTTAAGGTCAAATAGTTTGAGGCTACCCTTTTCATCCTTCCTTTTTCTTCTCCACCTCCTCTTTCTTCTAGTGGCAGGTTGCTGGCGACATCACAACCTTCTACCACTTCCCCCACCCAACAGCAGCAACCCAATCAGCTGCGACTCCTCCCCTCCACGCGCCGCAGGTAACATTCTCTCTCCTCCATTCTTCTCTTGCTGCACCAGCAACGCCGCTGCTCCTCCGCCACGCACACGTGCCGGTGATAGCTTCTGGCAGCCACTCCCTTCCTTCCCTTTCTATTTTCCCTCTTCTCTGTTTCTTGCGCCCACTGTTGGCCACCGACCGTCGTTGAGCTAAGGGTAAGAGGACAACCGGCCTTCCTCCACTTGCCTCCTTCCCCTTTTCCTTCTCTTTCTCCTCCCTCTTCCTGCTGCTCCGACATCTACGTCCATAAGTCGGCTGTTTTGTTGGCCGAGCCAAGAGCGATCCTCCTCTTTTTTCAAGCCTAATGTATCCTCGTTCAATGAGATTGTTGTTCATATGATGACCAATTGAAGGTAAGGATGGATAAATAATTATTTGTTGATATTTGTTCTGGTTTGTTGGTCTAGAGTGTTTGAAGGAAAGTTGCGAGACCTATATTTTATTTTATTAGATTTCTATTTAGGTTGGTTTACCTAGTTTAGGATTGAAAAAAATGATAATGAATAAATAAATAGTTTTGTAATTTGATAGTAGTAAGTGTCGTATAAAAATTAGGATTATATTAAGGTAACAAGATTAAAATTTGATCCGTTAGTTTTGAATTTCAATCGAGTTCTTAAATTTTTGTATTACTATCATTATTGGATATTTTTCTTGACTTCTAAGTTATTTTTCATATTGTATTTGTAGATATGAGTTCGAGTGAAGCTCATTGATTTGTTGACACTCAGAGGATTTACTGTAAATAGAGGTGGGTAAATTCATTCTTTGACTTATATATAAGCACATTGATTTGTTGGCACTCAGGGTTTTTACTGTAAATAGAGGTGGGTAAATTCATTCTTTGACTTATATATATATATGTCCCTGTGCATGAATAAATAGAAAAAATAAATTTTATATACTTGTATAAATATTTTAAAAAAATGAGATTAAAATAATATTTTTAAAAATAGTGAAATGGGTTTTGAAATAATTAAACTATTGGGGGATAAATAGTTAATATTCTTTTATGTTCACATGTAGGATTCATATCGGAATTAAAATGGGAAGGGGTTGTTTTAAAAATTAAATGGATGTTCTAAATTATTCTTTAGTTGATACCTATCATTACATCTGCCTCATCTATATGCTAGTTAATGATGTCTATGTAGATACTTATATTTTCATGTTGTATAGTGCTTATCCATAGACCCTATAATTATATATAATTAAATTAAATAATTTATATTAAATAGTTGATTTAGATTAGGTCTTCTAACTGATAAGATGTGAACTCAGAATAGCATAATTATGGTTAAAAGAATTAAAGTAAAATAATAAAGATGTTCAAGTGGGAATGAAATACTAAAGAGTAAAAATTCTGTGCTTAACATTATAGTAGACTACCTATCTACCCACACGAGGATTTGATAGCGAGGGGTCACCCCTAGTTAGTATTTCTTTATATGAGGCCGCGATAATGTTGTTAACCACTAGTGAGGGTTTTTGGTCCACACGTCTCATAATGTTATTACACCATGTGGAATTGACTCTAGTGATTCACTTCTCAGTGAATTTATTGCAGTTGATTACCAAACTTATATCATTGGTGACATTTATACATAGTGATTAAATAATGATAATTGAAAATTATTAAGATGAATGGTAAAAGATGATAAGTTAGAGTAATTAAAAATTATTATAATCAATAATAAAAGATGATAAGTTAGAGTAATAGTAATAAATATTGATAAATGATCAAAATGAAAAAAAGTAATTAATTATATGTATATTTATAGAATTGTATATATGTATAAACTAAAGAACTCAAAGAAGAATTTAAGGATGGATACAAAGTTTGGACTTGACCTCTTAAATAAGATTCGTATACATCTTTTTTTATTACTCAGCAAATTTGTGTTTACCATTTGCTCTCCTTGACCTCTAGTTTTGCAAGCAAAGACAACCTTTTGGTGGCAAAATGGTGATAAAGCTCACCCTAGGCACCTCTCACAGCCTGCCCGCTCCCCCCAGGTATTGTGAAGGGAGGTAAATCACTGGTGGTTACTAGCCCGAGCAGTGACTAGTGTATGGGGGAGAGCAAAGACAATCTTATGATATTATAGTTGGTTTTAGCTATTTCATAGAATTCCTCAGTGATCTCGACTAGTTAATTCCTAGTTTGATTTTTGTTTATATTTTTGTTTTGTTTATCTAATGTTTTGTCTGTATAGTTTTTGTTGTACTTGTAGAAAAACATATTTATATAAATATAACTTTCGTTGAATTTCTTAATGATTTTAAATTAGTACATGATTAATTGACTCTTGGTTCTCTTTTATTATTGGTGACATAACTCTTGGTAGGTGGGAATTACACTCCCAAGATGTGACACACTTGTCGCCACCACCACAACTACCACCGACAGTTGTTGTCGTGCGTACTTCTTGAAGCGGCTGCTGTGCTTTCTAGCATAAACAACGATCATCAATTTGCCGCTCGTTGCACCCAGTACATTTCTTCCTCATCTTTATGTTAACTTCTTCCTCTCTTCCTTCTCTCCTTTGGTCTCTCATCTCTACTTCTCTCTCATGTTCCACGGCTCTTGTGCTGGTGTCGTAGCCTAACACAACTCAATACCCTTGGTTTAGTGTTCCAAAACAACATAGTTCCATTTCTGTCAAGTGTTAAGTGGCGGACAAAACAAAAGAAGAGGCATACTTTGAAGAAGTATCACCGTAGAGGAACCCTAGTTGCATCCTATTTTGTTGTTTGCAGAGTAGTGTCAGGAATGTAGCAAAGTCTTTGTAGCTTACAAAGGAATGCCAAGAATGCGTAGCTATGCTTGCGGATTGCCCTGTCAATGTCTCATGCTTTCTCGAATATAGGGAGGAACAAAAATTTGCTCGTCTAACCGGCATTGGTAACATTTTTGCAAACCTTCAAGGATTTTAGGAATTTACGTCTTTTATCAAATATTTTTTTATCTTTGTAATTGGGGTTCTTTTATTCTCTATTTGTTTTATTATTTTTCTTTATCACTTGTAATGTAATAGTTATGCAAGACTTATTATAGCGAAAGATTTTCTTTATTATTTATTTTAATAACTTGATTGGAATAATATATAGTTTTAAAATCTTTGCATCTAGATCTTTTTTGTGTAGATTTGATTTAGTAGAAAATGAGGAAAATTGTCATCAGGCCATCCTGTGTACCATGCCAAGCCTATAGCCAAGCTGACCTTCTTGGGGGCATGGCATGAGTGACTACTCATATAAACAAAGGCACATATTTATCCCATATAAATAGGGTTGATGGTTAATGTGTAGGATATAGATTGAACTGTATAATGAGATATGTTCGGGCTTATTTAATCAATTCCCTATTCAAAATATTTCAATTATAGTTCTCTAAACTTTCTAACTCTCAGTTTGCTCTCATAGACTGTTCAACAAGCTTCCAAGATTCAAAGAAGAAATGGAGACAGTTATGAGGAAGGTTCAACAAAAGTACAAAAAATTGAGGGAGGAAATGGGTAGATGGGATGAGTTGCAGTCAGGGTTACTTTCTCACTTCCACAGTGCATCATCTATCATTGACAGACTGCGGGTATCATTCTTTTCTGTTCTTCGTATTGTCAAGTATTTTATTGTTTGGTATGCCTTATTACTTTTCCTCTCTAAACTCTCAATTCATTCCACCAGCTGTTTAAAATTTCTAGGGGATTTTTTTTTGTACTATGACAAAAGGGGCTGTTTTTATGTGTAAGATTTTTATAGAATACTAGTTTCTTAAGCTTAGTTGATGGACAATTTGACTAAATGTGCTGATAAAGTATAGCTGAAAAAGCTTTGTCTAGGTACTTTCATCACATCACGGGTTAGTAAGCCTTCATGTGATCCATGAAAAACAAGTTTTTTTTTTCACTTTTCCACTGAATTGTTCATTTTGTCTGAAATATATTCCTATTCTCACTTGGTATACAAATTTAGGTTTATATTTTGCATATGTATTCTCCAGTTCAATCTCCTGGCAGTAAGAGATATTGGTCATAATTTTTAATATTTAATCAGTTATCATGGCTTTTTTATCTAGTTGCTTTCAGACGTGAACAATTATGGTGCTCTGAGGGGCATTCCAGGCATTAAAGAAGCACTTTTGGGGAAGCAGATGGACACACTGCAAATGGTATTTCGTTCAATGAGAGAGAAGATGTAAGTTGCCTCTAGTAAGATTAAATTGGTATTCTTGTTGTTCACGCCATTCTGTAGTTTGATTTAAATAACAATCTGCTCTTACTTTGACAAACTAACAAGTTGGATTGGGCTGGTTAGGTAATATTTCAGACCATTATGCTCATTGCCAACTTAAAAATAAAAATGTATATTCTGTTTGTACAGTCCTAGCCCTTGTGCACATTGTTGAATACTGTATCCTCAAAAGTGTAGATCCACAGATATAGATATGGTTGCACTTTGCCCTTTTTCTAATTTTTAATTGTATTTTGCAACTTTAAGTGGCTAAATATACATGATCTAGCTGTATTCAGGATACTCGATGAGATTTCTGTATTCAATGTTGTTTAACTATTTAGTATAATTTTCTGTATATGAGAAAGAGGCCGACAATTTTTTTGACTATAATGTGTTTCAGCAAATAAATCTAGATAATTTCTTTCTTGAAAAAAAATTATACAACTCCTTAAAATAAGTGTGTTCATTATACTTGTTTTGGCAAAGTCCAAGTTTGTTTGCCTCCTGCAACTGATTTTGATTTCCAGAAAAACACCAATGAAACAACACACTTTATTATGCACTCTCCTGTTGGCACTAATACATAAAATTAGGGAGGCATTTTTTAAGAATTACTTAACCAATTTATTGTTTGTTGGTACCACAAAATCTCTTCTTGTTTATTTCCTTTTGCTCCTAAATTGTGTTGTATAAGCAGGGAAGAATTTCATGCGGTCGTCTTGTCACTTGAGAAAATTGCACGAGATGCAAACCAGTTGGTGAAAGGAGGTTCGGCACTAACTCCTCAACAAATGCAACTTCAAATTGGATTGTGGCCAAGTCTTGATTATTGCTTGGAAGGGCTTAGGACAATTTATGAGATGCATCAATCTGAGTAAGAGGTTCCTTTCACAGCTAATATTTCTTGGCTGTTTCAATAACAAGAGATGGATTGCATAAAATTACAGAGTTTTAAAATGTTTTTAAACCAAATATATCAAGTTTATTATCGCTGCCATGGTTTGGTTGTATGTATGAAGCTCAAAAGAAATTAAAACTTTCAATATTTGTTCTATTTTTCAAATTAAAAATATTTTGAACCCGTAAGGGCATCTGAATTACAACAAATTACATTCTTGTGAAAATGGGCAACTAGGAGCATTTTTTATTTTCTCTTTCTCCTTGGTGAAGGTGTGATGTTTGCTGATATTGGATTTTGTATTTTCCAGATATACTCTTAAATTATCGCTTGTGACCTCCTTGACTTTGAAGTC
Organism: Boesenbergia rotunda; assembly: GCA_024364735.1. Classification (NCBI taxonomy): domain Eukaryota; kingdom Viridiplantae; phylum Streptophyta; class Magnoliopsida; order Zingiberales; family Zingiberaceae; genus Boesenbergia; species Boesenbergia rotunda. The sequence goes on along the minus strand of JAGFNQ010006608.1, from coordinate 243,376 downwards.
CACGTAAGTTTAACTGCCTTCTCTCTTGTCTATGGTCATTTTTATCATGCGTTTTTATGATGCAAATATTACTAAACCTGCTGGTTATAATTAAAAAAGATGAATGCTCATCTAAAATTCATAGATGCTTGTCATCATTTGTTGTGGAATTCAAGCTAATAAGTTATGGTTTGAAAGGGTATTAGTGAGGAAAAACCTTTTGATTGTGAAGTTTTGGGTTGGGAGTAAGGTTGTTAGGATTGAGATCCTAGGAGTGGTTAAAACTGAGATCGGACTGCAAAAACATTTAAAAATAAATAAATGGCAATTATGACACAAGTAGTAACTATAACATCAATTATGAAGATTTAAAATTTGTGGCAATATAAGATGATAGAGCATAATTCGGAGTATATACACTGCAGCTGTATGAATCGTGCAACATAACAGAGTAGCATTCTTGCGAAGCAATTAGTAACTTTTATACTAACTATTTAGAAAGTAAAAAGGAGTTCTTATAGACTTCAAAGCTTCTTGGATGATATAATATGTAAAAGATGATATCCTTTGAGGGTATCTCATCAGTTGAAATGTCCATGTAATTTAAATATATTTCATTTGTCAAAGTTATTAGGATCAAGATTCTATCTTGGGTAGTGAGGGAAAGTGAGCCAAAATTAGATCCTGCTTAGGATTTGGATCATAAGGAATTATTATACCACAGGTGAGCGAGTCTTACCTTGGTTGATCTTGATTTTTAGACCTTAAAAGAGAAGAAAATTGCAAATCCTTTGGACACTTGAACCCCTTTGCCCTTGTAGCCTTGGGAAACCTTTAGATCTTGGTGATGAGATCTTCTTGTGGAGTTTTCCAAGGGAGAACCTCTCCTTGAGGTTTCGGCTAGGATGAGGGGGGGAGGATGAAGAAAATGCAATTGATGGAAGGAAGAAGTAACTCCCAAACCCCCTCTTTATAACTCATCAAGGAGGCAAATGAAGAGTCTCTTCATGACCCTTCATCTTCTTCGAAGCCTTAACCTATATCCACTTTATTTTCTCATAGAAATCCCTTGCTAGGTGAGTTGGTTAAAGCATACATGGTTGTACAAGAGGTCCAAGATTCAAATCCTTGGTCCATGCACTAATTTTTCTATTTTATTTTTATTTATTTTCTATAAATTCCGAAAATCCCTTGAAAATTCCCCCATAATTATGTAAATATTTCTCATTAAAACCCCTTTATATTTATACTAAATTTTCACCTAAAATCCACCAATAATTATGGTACTAAAAAGCCCATATAAGGTCCATTAGTGCCCTTTTTCCCTAATTTAAATGAGAAAACATGGATTTTCTAGGCCAAAGTTCGCATTAATATTTCTAGGTCCCTTGGAAAATTATCTAGACATGCTTAATATTTTAAGAAAATATTAAGAGAATTTTCCGGGTCGTTACAATCCCTCATACCTCGTGAAAGTTCGTCCTCGAACTTAGAATAACTCCGGGTACTTGCGTCTCATCTCGTCCTCGCGTTCCCAGGTAGCTTCCTCGAACCGTTGACTTTGCCTAGAACCTTGACTAAGGGTACCTCCTTACTCCTCATCTTCTTGACCTCCCTATCCAAAATCTGGATGGGTCTGCTCTCATAACTTAGGTCCTCTTGCACTTGTACTGTCTGCGGCTCGATCACTTGGTCCATATTTGGGGTACACTTTTTAAGCAGGGACACATGAAACACGTTATGGATAGCTGACATCTCTGGAGGCAGCTCTAGCTCATATGCCACTTCACCGACTCTTTTCAGAATCAGGTACGGCCCCACATAGCGCGGACTTAGTTTTCCTTTCTTCCCAAATCTTGTCACCCCCTTCATAGGGGTTACTTTGAGAAACACCCAATATCCAACATTAAATTCCAGTGGTCTACGCCGGACATCGGCATAACTCTTCTGCCGGCTCTGAGCAGTTTCTATCCGTTGTCGAATATTCTGTATAGTTCGGGTGGCGCTGTCGATAACATCCGTTGTGAGCCCCATTTCCTTCTTTTCACCACCTTCGTACCAACAGATCGGAGACCTACATATCCTCCCATACAAGGCTTCATAAGGTGCCATTCCGATAGTAACTTGGTAGCTATTATTGTAGGTGAATTCCGCTAAGCATAAATATCGACACCAACTTCCCCTGAAATCCAGGGCACAAGTTCTCAACATATCTTCTAATACTTGATTCACCCGTTCAGTTTGCCCGTCAGTCTGAGGGTGAAAGGCGGTGCTAAATCGCAATTTAGTGCCGAGAGACTTCTGAACGCATTCCCAAAAATGCGAAGTAAAGCGACCATCCCTATTTGAGATGATGGTCTTGGGAACTCCATGAAGCCTAATTACTTCCTTAACATATAATTGAGCCAGTTGCTCAATCGAATAAGTCATCTTGATCGCCAAGAAGTGAGCAGACTTTGTCAGCCTGTCCACAATTACCCATATTGCATCATATCCATTCGTAGTCCTGGGAAGCCCTGAAATGAAATCCCTAGAGATGTCTTCCCATTTCCACTCCGGAATCGCTAGTGGCTGCAGAACTCCTCCGGGTCGCTGGTGTTCTGCTTTTACTCGCTGGCAAGTCATGCAAGTACTAACATGCTGAGCCACATCCCTCTTCATACCGGACCACCAGAACTTCTCTTTCAGATCTTGATACATCTTGGTGGATCCTGGATGCATCGAATAAGGGGTCTCGTGAGCTTCCGTCAGTATTTTTCTTCGAAGCTCCGGATCATTAGGGATACATAGACGATCCCCAAGGTATAGTACCCCCCTTTGGCGATATGGAAACCGTCGCCCTTTCCTTCTAAGATCTCCTGCTTTATTTTCTGGAGACTCGGATCACCATTCTGTTTTTCCAATATGCCCTCAAATAGCGTGGGTGATATTGTCATGGTCAACTCCATGATATACTTGCACGCTTACATCATAATCATAATCATATACTTATTGTGATACCGACTCACATTATGCTTCCAAAACCTTAGTCCTCAACCTGAGTTTATAAATCGTATTAGCCCATATTTGTCGTATGATTGCTATAGGGTAGATAAGATCTTATTTATTATATCACTAAAATTTATTTATCACGTCTGATAAGTCTATATACAAAACTATCCTCACTCAGTGAGCTAGATGGGCTGCCATCACACCCAAAACAAAGAACATCATAGCAGTCACTGCCACTCCTTCGTTCATCTCTCCTTGGCCTGCCTCAGGATCTTCTACCGTCTCCATCGGACCCTCTTCCTCTATCTCGGGAACCTCCTCAGCCACTTCAGGGTCTTCCCCAAACATCCCGGGGTCTTCCTCGAACATCTCGGGATCTTCTTCAAACACCTCGAGATCGTCCTCGCTCATCGGGTCTTCCTCAAACATCTCGGGATCCTCCTCGAAGGGCTCGGGATCTTCCTCGTATATCTCATGATCCTCTTCGGACGGCTCGGATCCTCTTCGTACCTCTCGGGATCCTCCTCAAACGGCTCGGGAGGCACTCGGATTCGTCTCTCATATCGTATGTCCTTCTCGCCAGAGTCCCGGAAGACCTAGGGACTCGGAGAAGATAATAAGATGTTGAGGAGGACCCGGAGATGTACGAAGAGGATCCCGAGCGTTTTGAGGAGGATCCCGAGAGGTACGAAGAGGATTCCAGTCGTCCGAAGAGATATGAATATACGAGGAAGATCCCGAGCCCTTCGAGGAGGATCCCGAGATGCTCGAGATGTTTGAGGAAGACCGATGAGCGAGGACGATCTCGAGGTGTTTGAAGAAGATCCCGAGATGTTCGAGGAAGACCCCGGGATGTTTGGGGAAGACCCTGAAGTGGCTGAGAGGTTCCCGAGATAGAGGAAGAGGTCCGATGGAGACGGTAGAAGATCCTGAGGCAGGCCAAGGAGAGATGAACGAAGGAGTGGCAGTGACTGCTATGATGTTCTTTGTTTGGGTGTGATGGCAGCCCATCTAGCTCACTGAGTGAGGATAGTTTTGTATATAGACTTATCAGACGTGATAAATAAATTTTAGTGATATAATAAATAAGATCTTATCTACCCTATAGCAATCATACGACAAATATGGGCTAATACGATTTATAAACTCAGGTTGAGGACTAAGGTTTTGGAAGCATAATGTGAGTCGGTATCACAATAAGTATATGATTATGATTATGATGTAGGCGTGCAAGTATATCATGGATTGACCATGACAATATCACCCACGCTATTTGAGGCATATTGGAAAAACAGAATGGTGATCTGAGTCTCCAGAAAATAAAGCAGGAGATCTTAGAAGGAAAGGGCGACGGTTTCCATATCGCCAAAGGGGGGTACTATACCTTGGGGATCGTCTATGTATCCCTAATAATCCGGAGCTTCGAAGAAAAATACTGACGAAGCTCACGAGACCCCTTATTCGATGCATCCAGGATCCACCAAGATGTATCAAGATCTGAAAGAGAAATTCTGGTGTCCGGTATGAAGAGGGATGTGGCTCAGCATGTTAGTACTTGCATGACTTGCCAGCGAGTAAAAGCAGAACACCAGCGACCCGGAGGAGTTCTGCAGCACTAGCGATTCCGGAGTGGAAATGGGAAGACATCTCTAGGATTTCATTTCAGGGCTTCCCAGGACTACGAATGGATATGATGCAATATGAGTAATTGTGGACAGGCTGACAAAGTCTGCTCACTTCTGGCGATCAAGATGACTATTCGATGAGCAACTGGCTCAATTATATGTTAAGGAAGTAATTAGGCTTCATGGAGTTCCCAAGACCATCATCTCAAATAGGGATGGTCCTTTACTTCGCATTTTTGGGAATGCGTTCAGAAGTCTCTCGCACTAATTGCGATTTAGCACCGCCTTTCACCCTCAGACTGACAGGCAAACTGAACGGGTGAATCAAGTATTAGAAGATATGTTGAGAACTTGTGCCCTGGATTTCAGGGGAAGTTGGTGTCGATATCTATGCTTAGCGGAATTCGCCTACAATAATAGCTACCAAGCTACTATCGGAATGACACCTTATGAAGCCTTGTATGGGAGGAGATGTTATCGACAGCGCCACCCGAGCTATACAGAATATTCGACAACGGATAGAAACTGCTCAGAGCCGGCAGAAGAGTTATGCCGATGTCCGGCGTAGACCACTGGAATTTAATGTTGGAGATTGGGTGTTTCTCAAAGTAGCCCCTATGAAGGGGGTGACAAGATTTGGGAAGAAAGGAAAACTAAGTCCGCGCTATGTGGGGCCGTACCTGATTCTGAAAAGAGTCGGTAAAGTGGCATATGAGCTAGAGCTGCCTCCAGAGATGTCAGCTATCCATAACGTGTTTCATGTGTCCCTGCTTAAAAAGTGTACCCCAAATATGGACCAAGTGATCGAGCCGCAGACAGTACAAGTGCAAGAGGACTAAGTTATGAGAGCAGACCCATCCAGATTTTGGATAGGGAGGTCAAGAAGCTGAGGAGTAAGGAGATACCCTTAGTCAAGGTTCTAGGCAAAGTCAACGGTTCGAGGAACTACCTGGGAACGCGAGACGAGATGAGACGCAAGTACCGGAGTTATTCTAAGTTCGAGACGAACTTTCACGAGGTATGAGGGATTGTAACGACCCGGAAAATTCTCTTAATATTTTCTTAAAATATTAAGCATGTCTAGATAATTTTCCAAGGGACCTAGAAATATTAATGCGAACTTTGGCCTAAAAAATCCATGTTTTCTCATTTAAATTATGATTTTATAGTAGTAAGATGTTTTATGATTTTAAGATATGCAAGTATGAACGATATTTTATCTTCTTTCATGAATCAAATATTTAGAATTTAAGGGTAGGAAAAGTGATTACATATTTTAATCACTAGGGTAGAAGAAACCGAGTTGCTTGTGTTTTTCTCTGTACATATTTGCGAATTGAAAAAGAAATGGTTTTGGTACTGGCTTGGGGCAGGTTTAGTACTAACTATGTTATTTTTTTTTCAATTCCAGATGTTGCATGAGAACTACACTGAGAGGTGCCGCGAGCTGATGAACCGGATAGAGGAAGTTGAGTACATTCCGACCCGTGGAATTCAAGGCAACATGGGGTTATTGGATCGGCTGTTCTGGAAACTGGAGCAGGAAGGGTTTCCAGTCATGGATGATCATAGGATCGGAGCTCTGCTTCGCTCATTGCCCAATCGGGCGAGAGAGGTTGCTCATCAGATCTGGGGGCAGCACGGATGTCGTCTCTCATATACGGAATTATGTAAGCAACTTCTTCGCCATGAGTTCCCGGAAGACCTAGGGGACTCGGAGGAGGATAACGAGATGTTTGAGGAGGACCCGGAGATGTACGAAGAGGATCCCGAGCCGTTTGAGGAGGATCCCGAGAGGTACGAAGAGGATTCCGAGTCGTCCGAAGAGGATCATGAGATATACGAGGAAGATCCCGAGCCCTTCGAGGAGGATCCCGAGATGCTCGAGATGTTTGAGGAAGACCCGATGAGCGAGGACGATCTCGAGGTGTTTGAAGAAGATCCCGAGATGTTCGAGGAAGACCCCGGGATGTTTGGGGAAGACCCTGAAGTGGCTGAGGAGGTTCCCGAGATAGAGGAAGAGGGTCCGATGGAGACGGTAGAAGATCCTGAGGCAGGCCAAGGAGAGATGAACGAAGGAGTGGTAGTGACTGCTATGATGTTCTTTGTTTTGGGTGTGATGGCAGCCCATCTAGCTCACTGAGTGAGGATAGTTTTGTATATAGACTTATCAGACGTGATAAATAAATTTTAGTGATATAATAAATAAGATCTTATCTACCCTATAGCAATCATACGACAAATATGGGCTAATACGATTTATAAACTCAGGTTGAGGACTAAGGTTTTGGAAGCATAATGTGAGTCGGTATCACAATAAGTATATGATTATGATTATGATGTAGGCGTGCAAGTATATCATGGAGTTGACCATGACAATATCACCCACGCTATTTGAGGGCATATTGGAAAAACAGAATGGTGATCTGAGTCTCCAGAAAATAAAGCAGGAGATCTTAGAAGGAAAGGGCGACGGTTTCCATATCGCCAAAGGGGGGGTACTATACCTTGGGGATCGTCTATGTATCCCTAATGATCCGGAGCTTCGAAGAAAAATACTGACGGAAGCTCACGAGATCCCTTATTCGATGCATTCAGGATCCACCAAGATGTATCAAGATCTGAAAGAGAAATTCTGGTGGTCCGGTATGAAGAGGGATGTGGCTCAGCATGTTAGTACTTGCATGACTTGCCAGCGAGTAAAAGCAGAACACCAGCGACCCGGAGGAGTTCTGCAGCCACTAGCGATTCCGGAGTGGAAATGGGAAGACATCTCTAGGGATTTCATTTCAGGGCTTCCCAGGACTACGAATGGATATGATGCAATATGGGTAATTGTGGACAGGCTGACAAAGTCTGCTCACTTCTTGGCGATCAATATAACTTATTCGATTGAGCAACTGGCTCAATTATATGTTAAGGAAGTAATTAGGCTTCATGGAGTTCCCAAGACCATCATCTCAAATAGGGATGGTCGCTTTACTTCGCATTTTTGGGAATGCGTTCAGAAGTCTCTCGGCACTAAATTGCGATTTAGCACCGCCTTTCACCCTCAGACTGACGGGCAAACTGAACGGGTGAATCAAGTATTAGAAGATATGTTGAGAACTTGTGCCCTGGATTTCAGGGGAAGTTGGTGTCGATATCTATGCTTAGCGGAATTCGCCTACAATAATAGCTACCAAGCTACTATCGGAATGACACCTTATGAAGCCTTGTATGGGAGGAGATGTTATCGACAGCGCCACCCGAGCTATACAGAATATTCGACAACGGATAGAAACTGCTCAGAGCCGGCAGAAGAGTTATGCCGATGTCCGGCGTAGACCACTGGAATTTAATGTTGGAGATTGGGTGTTTCTCAAAGTAGCCCCTATGAAGGGGGTGACAAGATTTGGGAAGAAAGGAAAACTAAGTCCGCGCTATGTGGGGCCGTACCTGATTCTGAAAAGAGTCGGTAAAGTGGCATATGAGCTAGAGCTGCCTCCAGAGATGTCAGCTATCCATAACGTGTTTCATGTGTCCCTGCTTAAAAAGTGTACCCCAAATATGGACCAAGTGATCGAGCCGCAGACAGTACAAGTGCAAGAGGACCTAAGTTATGAGAGCAGACCCATCCAGATTTTGGATAGGGAGGTCAATAAGCTGAGGAGTAAGGAGGTACCCTTAGTCAAGGTTCTAGGCAAAGTCAACGGTTCGAGGAAGCTACCTGGGAACGCGAGGACGAGATGAGACGCAAGTACCCGGAGTTATTCTCTTAATATTTTCTTAAAATATTAAGCATGTCTAGATAATTTTCCAAGGGACCTAGAAATATTAATGCGAACTTTGGCCTAAAAAATCCATGTTTTCTCATTTAAATTAGGGAAAAAGGGCACTAATGGACCTTATATGGGCTTTTTAGTACCATAATTATTGGTGGATTTTAGGTGAAAATTTAGTATAAATATAAAGGGGTTTTAATGAGAAATATTTACATAATTATGGGGGAATTTTCAAGGGATTTTCGGAATTTATAGAAAATAAATAAAAATAAAATAGAAAAATTAGTGCATGGACCAAGGATTTGAACCTTGGACCTCTTGTACAACCATGTATGCTTTAACCAACTCACCTAGCAAGGGATTTCTATGAGGAAATGAAGTGGATATAGGTTAAGGCTTCGAAGAAGATGAAGGGTCATGAAGAGACTCTTCATTTGCCTCCTTGATGAGTTATAAAGAGGGGGATTTGGGAGTTACTTCTTCCTTCCATCAATTGCATTCTCTTCATCCTCCTCCCCTCATCCTAGCCGAAACCTCAAGGAGAGGTTCTCCCTTGGAAAACTCCACAAGAAGGTCTCATCACCAAGATCTAAAGGTTTCCCAAGGCTACAAGGGCAAAGGGGTTCAAGTGTCCAAAGGATTTGCAATTTTCTTCTCTTTTAAGGTCTAAAAATCAACCAAGGTAAGACTCCCTCACCTGTGGTATAATAGTTCCTTATGATTTTCATGATTTTAGCATAATATAAGATTTGGTTTTGGGTTTGATGTTGAGAAAAATCATGTTTTAGACCCTTAGGACTTTCGGATTATGCCAATTTGGGTCGTAGGAGCATAAGATTTGATGTGGATTTACAATTTTGACAATGTATTTCTGAGATTAATTATTTTTATTTTGGAAATCCAGTATGATTCAAATTGCTTTCAGTTATTTGATCCCAATTTTTGATCCAAATCAATTATTTTTTGTTCCTAACAAATGATCTGTTATTGGTTTCATTTGTTGCACAATCTACTTTGTCACATCTGGTTCATTATCGTGCAAATAGGATATTGATTCTCAAACAGTGATGTCAATATTCAGTACGTAATTTTTCTGTTTGTTCATTCAGTTCTGCTGAGATTGCTGCAATGAACCAGCTGTTGGTAGATCAACCCAACATCCCCAAAGACCAAGGTACGAGTTAAATTGGTGCCTCCAAATGTGCTTTTAGTAGGGCGAATCACCATGTCCTCATGTTAGTTCTTATTGTAATTTTCTTTCAATTTGTACAGTGCAAGCAATATTTGACAGGATATTTGTGGAGGAGATCTGCTGATTCTTTGGTTGGTCTTTGTATTTTGCAACAGCTCACAACTAAATATTAGTTCTTCAAGTTTTTTAGAGCTTCTTGACTTTTGTAGATGAGTTGTTTTATAGTGGTGTTAGTAAATCCACCACTAGAGACATCCCTTCCCGTTATTCCATTAAAGAATGTAGCATTTGCCTTCAGCTATACAAAATGTTTCTTTGCCCCGTGGAATTTACTTGATTTTTCTTGGAATTACATAAATTTTGTGATCGGATGGCATTTGCTATTGAATTATGCCATTGGCAAGCTTTCCAATATTATTTAGTGTTGATGGTAGTCTCTAACTTGAACAACATAGTTGTATGTCATATTACAGTATTGATTCTCTTAGCATCTTACTGAAGTTAATTCTATTACTTTTAAAGGTTCATGTTAAGTAATGCTTTCAAGTTAATTTAAGGAAATGCTTTTTAAACGTCTTGCTTTAGAATTATTATTTTTTCATTCATTTATCAATCTTAGTTAACCATTAGGTGTTGGATTTAGTTGTACGCAGCTTTACAAATAGATATAGATACATCTTCATGTCTTAGCACTGCTCATTTGCTCTTATCCTCTTAGCTTTTGTGTTTCATCTTCTTACTTCATGCTATCAAAATGTTGCCAATGCATCCCGAGTTTGGTGGATATAGTCATACATGATTCCTCGAAAACATGGTTCGACTCTGGGTCTGAGTCAAGAAGATTGTGTTTTCCCCCTTCACGAAGCCAATAAAGTTTATCGACATATTTAGGATTCGGATTGGGAACGAAGAACTCGGCTGCAGAACTATCAGGAATACCGATCTCCCACAATGTTGGGCCATATCTGGGTGGTTTGTATACAATGTTGCCTAAGTTGATATTTACCTCCTGTTTAAATTACCAAAGAAATAGTTAATTAACATGACTGACGGTGAGAACTAAAGAATGATGCTATAATTAAATTATCTTAATTATTTCATGTGAACATTTTTGATATGTTATCAACTAGTTTAAATTAGACTGTGCTTATGTTATACTGGTATGCATATCTAAGTGTACTTGGACGCAAGGCAACACACAAATACCTAGTGGCTCAGATCCAGTAGAGTACGGTGAAGGATAGTATGAGACATCGGAGGGATTGGAAAGATCAGTGAAGGGGTGGTATGAGAGACTTGAGAGATTGGAAAGATCAGAAAGGATGAGGAGCATCGGAGATGGGAGGACCTTAGTAGAAGACGTAAGCGATCGAGAAAGATGGTATAGGAAGGGAGCCAATGGGTTCGGTACATTCGAGGAATGAGAAATCGAGAAAAAGTATGCACTAGGTAAGCTACTGAGATGAAAGTTGAATGGATTAGATGATTGGAGATCTAGATCGGGAAATTGGTGGACACGTGGCAATAAATCCAAAGAAGTCATCTGAAGATGCAGTTCGGATCCTCTGTACCGAAATGTCTCTGTGCCTCTGTATCGAACAGAAAACGACAAAAATCTTGCGTGTGCGTTGCGCGTGACTTCACCAAGCACACTCTCCAAGCACAAAAATCCTGCGCGTGCCTACCACCACCACGATTTCCATCTCCTCCGTCAACGCCTTCATCGATGTCTCCGCCAACGCCTCCTTCACCAAGCACACTCTCCGCCTCAACAGCGGCCAGACCTTTCTCTGCTACTCCTCCGCGCCGAATCGCCTCGCGCAGCAGGGCAACTCGTTGCTCTCCGCCCCGGTCTTCGTCGGCGTCGTGCGCCTCACAGCTCTCCCTAATCCCGCCTATGAGCTAGTCCTCGATCTGTTCAGCGCCTGCTATCCGGTCTCCGGCGAAGCCTCCTTCGCCCGGCCCTTCTCCGTGGAGTACAGATGGGAGAAAAAGGGATGGGGCGACCTGCTTCTCCTCGCCCATCCCCTCCACCTCCGCCTCCTCTCCTCCGACCACTGCCGCGTCACCGTGCTCGACGACTTCAAGTACAACAGCATCGACGGCGAACTCGTCGGGGTCGTCGGCGATTCGTGGACGCTCAAGACCGACGCCATCTCGCTCTCCTGGCATTCGACAAAAGGCCTGAATGAGGAAGGCTATGCCGAGATCATCTCCGCCCTCTCTAAGGATGTCAACGGTCTGGCTTCTGCTCCCATCACCACCACCTCCTCCTACTTCTACGGCAAGGCGATCGCCCGCGCCGCTCGTTTAGCCTTGATCGCAGAGGAAGTTGGTTTCCCAGACGTCATTCCCTTCGTGCGACAGTTCTTGAAGCAAACAATCACTCCATGGCTGGACGGCAGCTTCAACGGCAACGGATTCCTGTATGACACAAAATGTGGAGGAATTGTCACTAGGCAGGGATCCACTGACTCCGGTGCCGATTTCGGTTTCAGAATCTTTAACGATCACCATTTCCATCTGGGCTACTTCCTCTATGCGATTTCCGTGCTCGCCAAGCTTGACCCGGCATGGGGCAGGAAATACAGGCCTCAGGCCTACTCCATGATGGCTGATTTCATGACCCTGTCCAGGAAACAACATGCCAACTACACCCGGCTCCGGTGCTTCGATCCGTGGAAGCTGCATTCCTGGGCAGGAGGGCTCACCGAATTCGCAGACGGCCGTAATCAAGAGAGCACCAGCGAGGCTGTGAACGCCTACTATTCAGCAGTTCTCATGGGACTAAGCTACGGGGACGCCCAGCTCGTGGCGATCGGCTCGACGCTCACCGCCTTTGAGATTCAAGCCGCAGAGATGTGGTGGCATGTGAGGGAGGGGGGAGGCATCTACGAGGACGACTTCAGCAGGGAGAATAGAGTGGTCGGCGTGCTGTGGAACAACAAGAGGGACAGTGGCTTGTGGTTTGCTCAGGCTGAATGGAGAGAATGCAGGCTGGGGATTCAGGTCTTGCCGCCGCTGCCCATCACCGAGGTCCTGTTCCGCGACGTTGGATTCGTAAAGGAACTAGTTAAATGGACTGTGCCTGCTTTGGCAAGGGAAGGAGTTGGCCAAGGTTGGAAAGGGTTTGTCTATGCTCTGGAAGGCATGTACGATAGAGAGACGGCGCTGGAGAAGACGCGAAGTCTTAGGATGTGTGTGAACGAGTGGGCGAAGTCACGCGCAATGCACGCGCAGGATTTTTGTTGTTTTCTGTTCGGTACAGAGGCACAGAGGCATTTCGGTACAGAGGATCCGAACTGCTGAAGATGACCAAGTTTCGGTTGACGTATATGTTATTAGGTTGACCAAAAAGGATGCCATGTCAGTGAAAGGATTAGCAAGGATTGTCAAGTGGATGAGTTCTATCTGCCATGCCATATGTTTCCCATCGATTGAATGTGCCATGTCAGCAGCTCAAGCAGAAATTATAAAAGGAGGTAAGGAGCTTTGTTCAAGAGAACACACATTTGAATTCCTTCCGTCGCCTCCGTTACTTTACCGAAGAGGAGAAGAATAGTAGAAATATGCTTTATGTGATAAGGACTTGGACGTAGCAACTTGGGGGCTGTGAACTAAGTAAAAGATTGTCTCTTGTTCTATCTGTTTTATTTTGCTATAATGTGTGTTCTTGCTAAGCAATTAGCAAGAGAAAATGAAGTTTTAATTGCAGGTTTGGTACCCCTCCCTTTTAGTCATCTGAACTGCTTCTCCAGCACTAATAGCTTGCATTAGAGTCGTCTGCCTAGGAGGATTAATCATCGACTAAGCAACTAAATTAGGAGGAATAACTCAATCAAGCATGCAACCACCTAGATACGAAGGTGACTTTGCACTTTAGAAGCATAAAATGAAGGTATTTTTTTGAATCAATTTTGATGTTATGTTATCTATCAAATACAATTTTGAGATGCCCAAGGACTTGATGGAGAAGAATGAGAGGAGCATTGCTGGAAAAAGAAAGAAGGAGAGGATTTCACGACAAACAGTAAGGCAAAATATCATTTACTAAATGTGTTACCCTACAAGAAATAACTAGATTTGGTAGATATAATTTTGTAAAAGAATTTTGAGAAAAACTCCTAGAACTTCATGAAGGAAACTCAGAAGCTAAGTTAGCAAAGAGATGTTGATGTCGGAAGTACCAAATCGAACCTTATTTTGATATTAGCAAAGGTTTTAAAGTTAAGTATATTTGGTGATCTAATATGTTTCATTGAGTGTGTAGGAAAGTCTTAATGTAACTAGGTACGAAGACCTGGGTTGGGCACGAAGTCCTGATCTAGAACTGGACATCAAAGACCTAGTAAGTGAAGCTGGGCACGAAGACCTGACTAGGGGTTGGGCATCGAAGTCTTGGTCGATGACTGGACAGAAGACTTAGCCGAGCGAGGATAACGGATAGGAGTCAGGACGGGTCGAGATATGGACGTCACGAGTTCCGGAGTTATTGGAGGCTGAGCAAAAGTCTAACCAGAGGTCCTGATTGGCGATAGATAACTCCTTGTGAGTGGAGTAGGTGAGGACGCGTTCCCCGGAAGAGGGAACAGTAGACGTCAGTCCGACCTAGAATCGATTGAAACTTGAAAGTTAGGGTCGGACAGCATGGGTTGCCAAATACATGCATTCGTATTTTACTTGTGTTATACTAATCTTGTGTTGTAGCTTAGTAAAAGGGTAGATTGCTTGTACTCATGCGCCTATATAGGTGTTAGGCGTCTGAGATGGACTCGAGCGCCCGAGAGCCTTCGACTCAGTCAGGGCTTCGCTGAGCTGGCGCACGTTGAGTGGAGGTTCCACGTCAGCAACACAAGAGCCTGAGTGCAATCAGGCGCTCGAGTGCGGATAAAGCTTGGACCGAGTACGAATCATGCAACGGCCAAATCGTAGCAACATGGGCACCCGTGATGGCTATACAGGCACCTGAGCGATAGTATATAAGGGCTCTTCCACTAGGAGCCTGCACATCAATTCTGCTATCGACTTTGCTCGTGTGATGTGCCCGAAATGACTCAATGACGCTAAAAAGCTGCTCCGACGATGACATACTCAGTCTTCCTTACATTTGTGTTGTCAGTATAATTGTTCTTATTTATATTACTCTTGTATTGCACCTAACTTGTACTCATTTTATAGATTGATAGAATTGTTCAAAGTAAATGATTAAAGATCGTGGGCCTTGGAGTAGGAGTTGTCATAGACTCCGAATTAAGTGACAAGAAACTTGTGTTAGTCGTGTTTCTTTTACTTGTGTTTATTTCCGCTGCCTACTCGTAATCTTTTCAAGTCCGAATCAAGAATTTTTGAACGCGATATTGACTACCTCTATCACTCTCTACGATCATATAATTGGTATCATTGCGGGGTTTGCTCAGATTTGGTGAAACCACCATTTGAGATATTTTTTTTGGATTTGTGTGCAGCTCAAATTGCTCTGGATCATACTTTCACGTAGAGTATTGACTGGTGCATCTGAGCTTCCGCATATTTCATTTATTTGTATTGCTGTGTCTTTGATATATATGCTCAAGAACCTTCACCAATTGGTATAGCTTACAGGCTTTTTTGTTGACTAAAGATGGCATAAGATCGAGGGATTCGAAGATATTTTTCTCGATGTGCATAACATCGAGACAATGCCTAACATGCAGGTGTTTCCAGTAAGGAATATTAAAAATTATTGACTTTTTCTTCCAACATTTTCTGAAATTTGTTGCATCAAAATCTTTTTCATCTATACTGACTTCCAAGTTTTAATATGGTTGGGGTTCATTCAACCGTTTAGTCAGGAATATTAAAAATTATTGACTTTTTCTTCCAACATTTTCTGAAATTTGTTGCATCAAAATCTTTTTCATCTATACTGACTTCCAAGTTTTAATATGGTTGGGGCTCATTCAACCGTTTAGTCAGGCTTGGATGTGTCCAACAAGTTATTCTTAGCTATGAAGAACAACCATGGCTGGGGCCATCAAGTTATTCTTAGCTATGAAGGTAGGTAATTATACCGATTACATATTACATATATGTAACTATCACATTATGCTATCAACTAATTGAATGTTTGCATAAATCATTGGGTTGTTAACTCATTAACAAGTATGCAACAATATACATAGCACCCAACTGCACCTCTCTTTACATCGACCTTGGCTGTGGCACAACAAATCGATGCTCCAAGCTTAAGGCTGACCCATTAATCAAGAAATAGTTTTAATATGGTTGGAGCTCATTCAACTGTTTAGTCAGGCTTGGATGTGTCCAACAACCAAAACTAAGGATTGACCTCTGACTCCAACTATATTAATCATAAACTAATTCCATGGTTTGAACATGTTGAGGTTCAAGCCGGGCATGGATGTGTCCATCAACCCAAACGAGAAACAAAAACTCCGGTTCTAACCATATTAATGGAAGGTGTTAGCCTTAATATTTTGTAAGGGGTTTTGGGTCTCATCCTTTTTCTTTTAAGCACATTCATGACATATAATTATGTCATGTTCTAACGATTTCCTTAATAAAGTATGTATGTGACTTAATTTATCAAGTCTCATTAATTGAATTAGGAACCGGATTTCCTAATTCTAATTTCACACTTTATTTAAGGAATTGTTTTGGGAAACAATTTCCTAAATTGTCATAATCAATTTCGGAAATAATATGTTTAAGACTTTGATTTCTCTAAATCAAATCTTATTAAATTAAGAGACAATTCCCTTAATTCAACAACATATTATTTTCATGAAAATCTTATTTAAGGAAATATACTACTCTATAGGAAACAATTTTTCTAATTAATTTTGGAGACAATAATATGTAAGAGCATCACCTCATAAATCAAATAAGGAAATTATCGTTTGAGAATCACCTCAAAAATTTCCAAGATTTGATCACATATTTTATTTATGAAAAATTAATATCAATAAATAACTTAATTTTAACGGCTCACCGAGGCTCAATCCAAAATAAGAATTTATTGATAATATAATTTGGACGACTCCCCGAGGCTCAATCCAAATTAAACATTTGACAATTTAAATTCAATTTAGGAAATTTAATTATAACAACTAACTTTAAATTGGACGGCTCCCCGAGGCTCAATCCAAAATAAAGAATTTTGTAAATAATTTAATTTCCAATTATGAATTTAAATGCCAATTAATATTCCCATAATTTGTCTAGACTTTCTTGATAGAAAGTGCCTAAAATTGCGAGCTTTCCATAAATGGAAAGTTTCCAAAAATAAAAAATTTTCAGAATAATTGTAAGTTTCTGGTACAAAGAAAACTTACGTATTTCCAAAATTGAAAATTTTCCAAAATAGAAAATTTCCAAAATTGGAAAGTTTTCACAATTATCATAAAATTTCAGAAACAGGGATATTTCAAAAGTTTGCGAAATTTCATGAGGATTTCCAAACTTTGAAATTCCTAAATCTAAAATTTACCATAATTGGAAAGTTTCCATAATTGAAAATTTTTTCAAAATTGAGATCATGACAAAGTTTTCCGCAAAACAATTAAATGATTATGTCGAACACTAACCGGCTCTGATACCACTGTTGGGACCGGGTGCATGTTGACATGGATACAGGTTCGTAATTTTAAAATTTAATTACGTGCAGCGGAAGGTTTAGCATAAATAATTTCTCAAATTATTTTAACCACGTATCTAGCATGCAACCTTATGTTGTGGAGACATGATCATACATTTAAAATTTTGCAGAAAGTAAACTAATTTACTTAATACCTCGCGTAACTCGTAGAAAGGGACGAGATCCAACCGTAGCGTCCCTTGGAAGCTCCGCCTCTATTCGCGTCCACGCCGGGTTTTCTTCGGGATGACTTCGCAAAGCCACGAGTTTCGTGCCGACAAGAACTACTAGATTCTCCAAAGGCACGACAAGAATATCAAGAGAGAGATGAAAAACTAACCACCAAACGAAGAACGGAATCAAGATTCCGGGAGGAAGGAAGGAGTCGCGCCCGCTTCTTCTTCTTCTTCGGCTTCTTCTTGGTGGTGGAAGCTCACGGCAAAGGGGGAGGGCTCTAGGGCCGGCGGCACTAGAAGAGGGAGAGGGAGAGAAGGAGAGGGAGAGAGGCTAGGCAAGAATCCTTGATCTCTTGGATTAATTTCCAAACCTTGCCTTGGTACCTTTATATAGTAGCCTCTTAATAGCCAAGTCTCCTCTTAACGGAATAAATTTTTCATAAGAAATTTATCTTATAAATTTTTCTATGAATTATTCCGTTATGCCAAGTTTTTATTATAACTTAATTTATAATAAAAACAACCATGTCTCTCCTTTTATTATGGAAAGAAATTTCTTTATATAAATTTCTTTATCATGGTAAATCAATCCATTATTGATTTTATAAAATAAAATAAACCATTCCAAGATTTATTTTAATTTCCATGATAAATAAATCTCTTTATATAAATTTCTTTATATAAATTTCTTTATACAAATTTCTTTATCCATAATTTTATAAGACAAACCACGCGCGAGTTATTTTATAAATTTGAACCAAACAATTTGGTTCTTCCCTCTTATTGTGGCCGGCCAAACAAAGAGGGTGGGGACCCTCTTTGGCCGGCCAAACCCAAGCCACGATCTCACGAATTAAACTCATTTAATTCGTTCAATAAGTCTTCAAAAGACTTAGCCATTTTATGCTTCCGATGCGTCTCTGAAAAATTCAGATTCGACTTATCTCTCTTGATCGGAAAATCCAATTTTCAACTCGTTTAAAATCCCTCGGACTACTCGTAGTGCGTGTGACTAAATAGACTTTCGATTTATGTTGGCCGTCTATAATTAACCAATTATAGAACGATCATGAGTGACACCTAGTAGTACATCATGATCCCCAATTAATCGAAAGATCAACGGTTGACCTCAGAAACTATTTTGAAACCCTTCAGCAGCTTTAATGAATCGTGTCTCATTCCCTTCACTATCTTATACCCATTTGGTTCAGGACACGGTCTATGTGTGCCAGTCCCCACTAGGCTGACTACGTCACACCTAGCCCAAGTAATGTTTTTCTCGTCATACGGATTCTAATTACTCTCATGTATCTAAGAGATTCATACTCTGAACATGCCATGCTTTGGCCAGAGGCTTCGAGTAACAATCCGACGATAGGCCTTGGGTATACATCTCCTCGCAAGGAGTGGTGAATCCTTTGTAGGTTGTTCAAACATCTTCGGGCACTTCGGGTTATACCCAATCATCCTGGGTCCACACCTCCTTGGAGATGCTTGCTTAAGATGTCAAAGTATAAGTCTCCATGACCAAGATGACTTGAACACCGCAAGTCAAAGGAACATCGCACTTAAACTACAGTAAGAACTTCACTGACATGTCTATATGTACACTACCATATGAAGTTTTACAGCCAGTCACTCAAATGAACTAGTTCCCTTAACTAGCATTCATGTTTATCTCCGGACATCCCAATGTCACCAGCCAGTGAGAATCTGCTGATTAGAGAATAACCCATGCTAGTCTCAACAGAATTGATAGTGTCCGTATTTATCAATTCATCGACTAGGGACAATTTCAATACTTCACAATTGCACATGTAGAGATAATCACTAGTTGTGAAATCATCACAAATTCTCTCATGCTGTGAATTGTATTGCGGACATTCAATAAATGAGTTTAAGATCTCAATCAAATACATAAACATGTATACTCAAATAGTGAATATTCATTTATTAAAATAAATGATTACAATCATAAGGCGATTGCCTTAGGACACTTCTCTTATATCACTAACAAACTCACTTGGCCTAATGCCAATCGCTACGGTATCCAATACCACAGGCTCTAACATGACCCTCAAACTTGCTTTGAGGCAAAGCCTTAGTTAAAGGATCCGCTAAATTCCTTTCAGTGGGAATTTTCTCAATTTGTATATCATTCCTACTTATAATCTCTCTGATCAGATGATAGCGGCGAAGCACATGTTTGGATCGCTGATGAGACCTTGGTTCCTTTGCTTGTGCAATAGCTCCATTGTTATCGCAGTAAACCGGTATTGCTTCATCAATGGTTGGAACCACAGCAAGTTCTGTGACAAACTTCTTGATCCAGACTGCTTCCTTTGCTGCTTCCGAAGCTGGAATATATTCCGCTTCCGTGGTAGAATCCGCTACGGTGTCTTGCTTGGAACTCTTCCAACTTATTGCTCCTCCATTTAGAATAAATACGTATCTGGACTGAGATTTGGAGTCATCCTTATCTGTCTGGAAACTGACATTTGTATACCCACGTATTATCATATCACCTTCTCCATATATTAAGAACACATCCTTAGTTCTTCTTAAGTACTTAAGGATTGTCTTGACAGCCGCCCAATGATCCATTCCTGGATCAGACTGGTATCTGCTTGTGATGCTCAGAGCATATGATACATCGGGCCTAGTACATAATATAGCATACATGATAGATCCTATCGCGGATGCATAAGGAATCTTATTCATGCAAATCCTCTCGTCTTCTGTGCGCGGACACATAGACTTTGAAAGGTTGATCCCATGCCTGATGGGAAGGTAACCTTTCTTGGATTCCGACATGCTAAACCTTTTTAGCACTCGGTCTATATATGTAGACTGTGAAAGACCAAGCAATCATTTTGATCTATCTCTATAGATTCTAATCCCAAGGATATAGGTTGCTTCTCCCAGGTCTTTCATGGAGAAAGTTTTGGACAACCAAATTTTAACTGACTGTAAGACTGATATATCGTTTCCTATAAGTAATATGTCATCGACATATAACACCAGGAATACGACTGCACTCCCACTAACCTTCTTGTACACACAAGGTTCGTCAGGATTTTGTGAGAAATCAAACTCTTTGATTGTCTCATCAAAACGGATGTTCCAGCTCCTGGATGCTTGCTTTAGTCCATATATGGATCATCGAAGCTTGCATACTTTGGTTTTGTCAACCGATGTGAAACCTTTAGGTTGTATCATGTATACATCCTCAAGCAGGTTTCCATTAAGGAAAGCTGTTTTCACGTCCATTTGTCATATCTCATAATCATAATGAGCTGCTATGACCAGGAGCATCCGAATGGATTTAAGCATAGCTACTGGCGAATAGGTTTCGTCATAATCAACTCCTTGTTTCTGACGATATCCTTTTGCCACTAATCTAGCCTTAAAGGTAACAACATTACCTTCCATGTCGGTTTTCTTCTTGAAAACCCACTTGCACCCTATGGGCTTAATCCCTTCAGGTGGGTTAACCAAGTCCCATACTTGATTTTTGTACATGGAATCCATTTCCGACTTCATGGCTTCAAGCCATTTATCCCTTTCTGAATCTTTCAGAACATCTTCATAACTGATAGGTTCGTCATCGTTAATGACTAACGTCGTTTGATTCACTTATGAGAAATCCGTATCTCTCTGGAACGCTGCGTGTCCTATCAGACCTACGAAGAGGTGGTGTTGTTTTAGGTTCAACTGATAGCTCATCATTATGAGTTATCGGTTGTGGGTCTAGACTAGGTGTCTCTGTAATGTCTATTGGAGTTTCTTGAACTTCTTCAAGTTCAATATTACTCCCACTGTTTTCTTGTAAAAGAAATTCTTTTTCTAGAAACACAGCATGCCTTGAAACAAACACTTTTTGTTCCAAGGGATGATAGAATTGGTAACCTTTCGTTTCCTTAGGGTATCCAATAAATAGACATTTATCAGACTTAGCATCCAATTTGTCTGATACAGTCCGCTTCACATAAGCAGGACAACCCCATATCTTAAGGTGAGTTAAATGAGGTTTCTTACTATTCTACGTCTCATATGGAGTAGTAGAGACTACTTTGGTCAGGACTCTGTTTAGCAAGTAAACAGTTGTCTCATATGGGTTTCTTACTATTCCCCGAACGGGTGATTAATCCAAGAATCCGTTGGTGGATCACTCCCCGGATAACCTCCGGCTAGCCCTCGTTGCTCCTTGTGGGTGGAGAAACCTCGCCACAGCACCAAGCAAATCTCTGAGCATAAAGACTACTATCTTGTCTTTAACCAAGACAAGATTCGCCAAGAAACTCAGCCACCACGAATTCCTCTTTAAATAGGACTCGGGGCTGATTTCTCACTACTAGTCGACTGCCCCCAGGACAGTCGACTGGTGCCAGCCAAATTCGACCGTTGACACTCCCAACGTTCGAATTTGCCAGCTCACCAGCCACCTACCAGTCGACTGCTCCCAGAGCAGTCGACTGGTCCCCAGCTGAATCCCTTCCCGAGTACATTCACACAACACTCGATCCTCACGACTCGACTAACTCCTCATCCGCAGCCTCGACTATTGCCTTCGCGCCCTCTTCATCTTCGGCTCCCGTCCCTCGGATGAACGCAAGCCTCCAGCTTGCCTCCATGCCATCCTTCACGCATGCCTCGAAGTCCGCCCCCATCAGCTCATCGTCCCTGCTCACCAAGGTCCCTCGGATGCGCACGCAAGCCTCCAGCTTGCCTCCATGCCATCCTTCACCGTACCGAGACCGTCCAGTCAAGTCCATATGTGTAACCTGTACATCCTACACACTCAATATACACATATAAGAATACAAGGGAAAACCTAACTTAAACTTTTTGCCCAAATCAAAATCCATGGTCACTCCGGACCATCTTAGGGCCGATTGCTCCAACAGGGAACTTGTTTGACCAGTTTGCTTATACTAGGGAGCCGCAGTGTCGGGCAGATGGGGGAGGCGCAGGCGCGGTGTGAGGGAATGAACGATGTGTTAGGGTTTGGGGGAGGCACAGGCGCAGGCGCGGTATTAATATATTAACATATTAATATATTAATATATTACCTGATAACATTGTTAATATATTAATATGATAACATATTACTTAGTTCAAATTTATTACTTCGGTATACAGGTTCATTTATAAATTTTATTTTGTAACTAATACTTCGTTGAATATTTTTAATGAAGTAAAATATCAGAGAAAATTATAGTGAGAATTGCAATTTTAATTCTGCGAAGTCTAAAATAGAATTTACTTTATTAAATCTATTACTGAAATTGATTAACATATATTACTTCGTTAAACTAAATCGCTGTAGTAACCTGTGGCGAAGTCTATTATCAATTTTCACATAGTATAGGTTCGTCTACTACCTGATCCAACATTTTTTACAAGTGTACAATGTAGCCCCCAGGGTTATAGCGGAAAGACGACTAGTTGTCATCCCAGATATCTGCGGTTTGATCCCCAGCTACAGCATATTTTGTAAGAATGTTTCCTTTAAATGGGGCGCGAACCCTGAGACCCTGGGCATCTGGATTGCCCATCATGAGTACTTTCCGATTTACCTTGATGGCTAGTGGAAAATTTTCGTGGGACTGAATCGGTCGTCTGAAATTGAAAAAATTTCGTTAATCGTTTAGAAATGTACAATGTATAATAATTACCCATAACTAATTGATAAAATATAACCTTTCAATCTAATTAAAACTATTATACATATAACATTAATATATCAAAATATTTTTTATTAATTCGATCAAAATTATTTAAATTCAATCAAAATTATTTTAACTTGTTTAAAATTATTAAAAAATTTTTACTATAATTTGTATTAACTGTTATATAAATTGTAACACTCACTTTGTTACACTATTGTAACCATTACAATGGAATAGTATTATATCAACTGTTGTAATATTATCATAACTGTTATACAAAATAAGTACACTATTGTACCAGCTATAATGTAATAACTGTTATATCCATTACAATATTATATTAACTGTTACACCCATTGTAACAATTACTTTGTCATATATGTAATAGTAATAAGTTAACTGTTGTAATATTGTAGTTATTATAAAAATTTTAAAATATTTTAACTAAATTAAAATAATTTTGATGAGAAGATTATAAAGGGATACGTAGACATACAAGGATGAATAAAATAAGAATAAAAGTATTAGAAGAAAAGTTGACGGTGTAGTATTGATAAAAATTTTTTAAAATTTTTAGGGATACATTTTTAATTCTTATAACTTATAAATTTATCTATCTATCTATTAATAATATCTATAAAACACAGTTAAACCAAATTTAACTTTTAGATTTTTCTAAACCAAATCTAGATTTTAGATTTTTTTAATTAGTTTTTTTATTTCTCTTTTTTCCCTCTATTGGCCTCCCTCCCCTAACCCCTTCGATAAACAATCCCTTTCTCTGCTCTGTCGCCGCCACCTTTGCCGTCGTCCCCTTCGATTCTGTCACCGTCTCCTTCGATCTTGTCGTCTACGTTGTTGCCCTCTCCTGTGCCACCTTCTCCTTCAATTCTGCAGAGGTCTCTTTCGATCCGGTTGTCTACGGTTCCGCCCTCTCCTATGTCGCCATCTCCTTCAATTCTGCAAAGGTTTCCTTCGATCCGGTCGTCTCGTCTACGGTTCTGCCCTCTCCTATGCCGCCATCTCCTTCAATTTTGCAAAGGTTTTCTTCAATCCGGTCGTCTACAGTGCCACCATCTCCTTTGCCGCCGTCTCCTTTGATCCTTCAATGGAGCCATCTTTTTATCCTCGCCTCAACCCCGGTTAGGATGCCTACATGTACAGGTAGGCTTCCTTATTATTGCTGTTTTTTACACAATAAAAGAAGACAAATTAAAAGGGTTGCTACATGTACATTATAATTTCATAGCATCATTTTTTTCCCATATTGATGATACGCACAAATCTGAAATGTTCATTTGACATTTCTTTTAATTTTGGTCCAACATTAATCGAGTATAATTGCTTATAATACTTTAAACCTTGGCTTAATCGAGTAAATAAGCTCTTCAACTATATCACCTTTAAATTCATGTTAATGATCATGCATCGTTACCTTGATTTTTCATGAGGACTTTAGAAAACCAAACACAACCTCACAGTGAAATCCAATAACTGTACAAGGATTCCAGTTGACCCATTCTCTAAAATCAAATGATTTAAGAACTGTTTTCGTTGTTGCTTCATGGGAATACATCATAAATTCAGAAAATTCAAATCAATCAAGTATAATTTCTTTCCATACAATTTATTTGTGAATAAGTTTATTTTAATACGTATTTTAAGTTCCAAAGCATCCCATCACTAGAGTATGATGAATAGGTTTATTTTTTTATTTGCTTTTAAGTTCCAATGCATCTGATAACTATTTTCTTAATGAACAGGTATATTTATATTCATCTTTTAAGTTACAATTCATCTCATCACTTGCAGCCACCATCTTTAAAAGTATATATATGTATACTTTTTTCCTTTTAAGTTCCAATGCATCTAATAAATATTTTGTATTTTATAACTTTGTTTTATTTATCTTTTAAGTTCCAATATATCCAATGTCTGTTTTCTCAGTTAACGAATGTTGATTTCTGGTTGGACATTAGTTAATGCCTGTTACTGGTGTGTTATTTATCTTATTTATCTTTGGTATATGAGTTGACTACATGTCATAATGTGCCTTAGTTTGAAATTTAAATTTCAAAGAGATAGTTACTGTCTATATATACTCCTTCCTGTTAACACATTTTCACCTATAGTCTATACCAACTATCCTCTTCACTCTTCGTGGCTAACAATTTATTTTTTAATCTTCTGCTTTATAGCTTTAACCAAGGCAAATCGGTACCATTTCTTTTCCTATCTATATGTCTTATCAATTCTGTGCAATTCGCTGTATCTGTTTCCTATTACTGAATCGATGACATTATTTTTTTCAGGTATGATTTGGTTAAAGATATTAATGTTAGTCCTGAGCATAAAGTATGGAAGATCAAGGCTAGAGTCATTAGACTTTGGAGAGTTACCTCTTTCACAACACTTGGCCAAAAACCTCCTATTGAAATGGTGGTGCTAGATGAAAATGTTTAATATTTTCTTTCTAATTGTCTTTCATTATTATATTACTTTGGCCATTTTTATGTAACGATTAATTTTTTTACTAATGTTTAGAGACATCGTGTATAATGTACCATTAAAAGCTGTCGTGTGCCTTTCTTTGAAAATTTCATTATCGAAGGAAATGTATATGTGATGTCAAACTTAGCTATTACTTTGAACTCAACGAAGTATAAACCAACTAATCATGAGTTTAGGATTTTCTTCAAAAGAGAAACAAGTGTATCTCTTATTGAGTTCTCAAGGGATGGAAAATCATCAAATTATTTAGTCATTGAGCTTGATGTTCTACAGTAATACCCTATCTTGATACTTAAACTATAATTTGATAAAGTAATAATAACATCTTCTCTAACATTTTTTTTTTTTTGCTCTCAGAGGTGGGGATAAGTTGCGTTGTACATTGTGGCAAGATTTTGCTTATCAGTTGATAAAGTATTTGAATGAGAATTCTTCTCCTCATTACATAGTTGTATTGCAACTTGGAAAACTGAAGATATTTAAGGGTCAGTATCATATCAAATGCTCTCAATTTCCATAATCATTATTGCTGTTATATTTCTTCATTCTAACTGTAACTTCTATTAAATGCTTACATAACATAGGTGTAATGGGAGTCTCAAATGCAAATTTTACCTCAAAGCTCTTTAGCAATGACGACTTCCCTGAAGTGAAGGACTTTGCTGCAAGGTATTAAGTTTACACTTATGCTGCATATGCAATATTAACTTTTATACTTTACACTAATTTTTATTTATTGTTATTATCAGTTTGGAAGCCGGTCATTCTTCTTCCAGTCAACAATTGATACCTTTGGTTGGTGAACAACCCTACTCTTTGGAGGAAGATTTCCTATTTCGATGTGTTTACAAACCAATTAGTGATTTGAATGATCTTTCTGAGGTTTATTTCATTATTTCATCCCTTTTTTTAATTTTAATTATATCAACTAATCATATGCCTACCGTAAAATGAGGATTTTTTTAAAACCTATTGTTGAGGCAATCTGTGGTCCGGAGTGACCAAGTGTTTTGATGTTTGGGCAAAGGGTTTAAGTTAGGTTTACCCTTGTGTTCTTATATGTGTATGTTGAGTGTGCAGGTTGTACAGGTTACACATATGAACTTGGTTGGACGGCCTCGATAAGGTGAAGGGTGGCATGGAGACAAGCTGGAGGCTTGTGTGCACCCGAGGGATCTTGGAGAGCAGGGACGATGAGCTGATGGGCGTAGACTTCAAGACATGCGTGAAGGATGGCATGGAGGCAAGTTGGAGGCTTGCGTGCATCCGAGGGACGGGAGCCAAAGATGAAGAGGGCGCGAAAGCAATAGTCGAGGCTGTGAATGAGGCGTCAGTCGAGTCATGAGGGTATGAGTGCTGTGTGATTGTACTCGGGAAATCCTGGGGTTCGAGTGCGGAGTGGAATGTACTCGAGAAGGGTAACCCTAGGTCGGTGAGTAGGGCAGTCGACTGCCCTTGGGGTAGTCGACTGATAGCGAGGGTTTCAGCCCGAGTCCTATTTAAAGAGGACTTCGTGGTGGCTGAGATTCTTGACGAAACTCGCTTGGGTAAAGTGAGTTAGTAGTCTTTTGTGCCCAGATAGTGTCCAAGGTGTTGTGGCGAGGTTTCTCCACCCACAAGGAGCGACGAGGGCTAGCCAGAGGTTATCCGGGGATTGATCCACCGACGGATTCTTGGATTAGTCACCCGTCCGGGGTGGATACCAAGTAAATCTTCTTGTTAGCATTGTTTATTTTGTTTATTATTATTTTCGCTGTGCAACTAACAACGTAGGAAGAAAAAGATCCGAAGAAATGCTATTCACCCCCCTCTAGCACGCCAGTCGATCTATCAGTTGGTATCAGAGTGAAGGACCACTCTTGATCGGACTAACCGCTGAGGGAGCACACGCTAGAGGAAGAAGAACATGGAAGATAAGTTAGGGCAAGTCATCAACACACCACCATCTTACAATCATGAAGAATTCGGCCATTGGAAGTCAAGGATGGAAAATTGGCTAGAGATGATTTGGGAGTGTAGAATGACCATTGAAGAACCCTTTGAAATTCCGAGAGACAAGCACGGCAAGAGACTTCAACCTAGATATTGGACAGATGAACAACGAGAGCAATCTAGGGTAAACGAAAAGGTAATCAATATTTTGATTGATATTTTGCCTAAAAATGTGTTGAGTTGTGTAGGAGAATATAAAAGTACTTATGAGTTATGGAGCAAACTAGAAGAACTTCACAAGAACCCTACACAAGCTCAACTAGTGGAAGAATCTGAAGAACTAAGCTCAAGGGTCCAAGAAGACCAAAATGAAGGAGAAGTGTCAAGTTCATCAAGTAAAGAGGAGGTATTAAGCGAAAGATCATCAACCTCCTCAAGGGAAGAAGGAGAAGAGGTCACCACCTCAAGGATTGAGGGGGAGGAGAGACCCACTTCAATGCCGGATCAAGAGGAAGCATCCACTTCATTCAAGGTTGAAGAAGAAGCTTCCACCTCCACCAAAGCCAAATCAAAGGACCATATAACATGCTTTGGGTGCAACGAAAAGGGGCACTACAAGGACAAATGCCCGAAAGGTAAAATGGAGGTAAAATCTAGACCCATTTCAATTCATTTAAATTCTAACAAGGGTTGTAGGATTGGGGAAGCCCAAGAGAAGAAGAAAAGAATTAGATGCTTCACGTGTGGTGAGCTAGGGCACTACCACACCAAGTGTCCAAGGAAGAAGGAACTCAAGAAAATGGGACACTTGAGGAGATGAGAGAAAGAGCAAAGAAAGAAGAGGAGCTCACATCAAGGGAGAACTTCAAGGGTAAGGGAGGTAATTCCTAACCCTAGGGTAAAATGTAATTCATTTTCAAGTTCCTCATTACATATTAGAAATAATGTCAATCATCCCTCCATGCATGCTAGATTTAATGAAAAATGATTAATGGTGCATAATTTTGGATTTAAGTATAATGATAGAACTAGGAGTAACAAGGTAGATCAAAATCCTAGGAGAAGCATGCATCATGATCAACCCAAGACCTCTAGACCTAAGGATCATGACACTAATCCCAAGAAAGGAAGGAATGCCCCTAGAAAGGAGGGTAAGTCTAAAAATGTCCAAAGTGGACACATGGACTCAAAGGTTCAAAACTTAGAAAGGGAAAATCAAGCCTTGAGGGCAAGACTTGATACTTTAGAAAAGACCCTAGAAAGATTCACGATTGGATCAAAGGGTATAGACATGGTGTTGGGTAATTTAAACCGCACCAATGATAGATCGGGGTTAGGATACCGGTCTAAGAACTCCCATGCCAAGGGAAAGAGATATGCTAGGATAGCATATGATTATGGCAAGAAGGGGGAGTCCAAAAATGGCAAGGGGATGCCATTTAAAGGGGAAAAGGACTTAACCAAAGACGAGGTGTCTAAGATTAAGAGTGTCAAGTTTGTAGGCCAAGAGTCACCAGTGGAACATCGATGTGACTTAGTGATGGTTGAGTCATCTAGGGAGGTGGCTAGGGCTAAGGGCTCAAGGGGGAGCTCTAGGAGCCTTTGGGATATATGGTGAATGGACCTTGGGAGGGTTGCTCCTAGAGGTCTAAATGGATCATGGAGTGTGCCAAAGGAATTGGAGACGGACTTGAGTCTCAATTCTTGGGTTTTGGCACGGTGTTTTTGAGTTTCATGCATGGAAATATGACATTGGGGTCATATTGCATGAAAATTGATTTTTGGTGTGTAATTGCCATGTAAATCAATGCTAGGGACGCATTGTGGGTTGGCATGGGCAAAGATATCAAGAGAAAACCAAAACTAGGACTTTAGGACAAGGTTTGATTGAAGTTTTTAGCTAGTTTTGGATTTTATGTCAAACTTGAGAACGGTGATAGATACATTTTGGAATGTATTTTTTCCAAGTAGGTATGGGTACCACAAATGTCTCCACAAAATTTGAGAATTTTTGATGATTTGTGAAATTTCTGGCGCATTTTTGAATTTTATCAAAAAGGCTGAAATTCTGATTTTCAGAATATCAGTCGACTGCCCTTAGGGGCAGTCGACTGGTCAGGGTTGATTTTTGTATCAACAGCTGGGAATGTGTCCAAATGATGAAAAACAAGTATATGGGGGGCTAGTACACATTGTTTATGGTCATTGGGGATTAAAAGAATCGATAATTGGGATATTGTTGGGTTCTTTTTGATGGTAGGCAAAGGGGGAGAAGTGTTGGGTTTAAGATGGGAAACCAAACACACCTTTGCTAGAAACCCTAGGTTTAGGGGGAGCTAAGATAAATGGGGAGCATGGTTGCTCCATCCTTGGCGTAAGGGGAACCTTGGAGAGGTTCTTAAAAAGCCTTTGTAAATCCAATATAGGGGGGAGCTTGGGAGAAACTTTAAAAGCCCGTTTTGGTGAAAAATCCTAACTTGGAGGGTTAGGTGGTGAAAATCCTAACTTGGAGGGTTAGGTGGTGAAAATTCCTAACTTGGAGGGTTATGTGTAGAAAATTCCTAACTTGGAGAGTTAGGTATGAGATGCCTTGAGATAGGATCCATTTGTGCATTGCATATGCATTGTTTTTACTATTGACTTCTATTTTGCTTTCCCTAACTTAAACGTATTGCCAAACATCAAAAAGGGGGAGATTGTTGAGGCAATCTGTGGTCCGGAGTGACCAAGTGTTTTGATGTTTGGGCAAAGGGTTTAAGTTAGGTTTACCCTTGTGTTCTTATATGTGTATGTTGAGTGTGTAGGTTGTACAGGTTACACATATGGACTTGGTTGGACGGCCTCGATAAGGTGAAGAGTGGCATGGAGACAAGCTGGAGGCTTGTGTGCACCCGAGGGATCTTGGAGAGCAGGGACGATGAGCTGATGGGCGCGGACTTCGAGGCATGCGTGAAGGATGGCATGGAAGCAAGCTGGAGGCTTGCGTGCATCCGAGGGACGGGAGCCGAAGATGAAGAGGGCGCGAAGGCATCGAGGCTGTGAATGAGAAGTCAGTCGAGTCGTGAGGGTACGAGTGCTGTGTGATTGTAATCGGGAAATCCTGGGGTTCGAGTGCAGAGTGGAATGTACTCGGGAAGGATAACCCTAGGTGGGTGAGTAGGGCCAGTCGACTGCCCTTGGGGAAGTCGACTGATAAAACTCACAGAAGGATTCTAGCCTAGGACCAGTCGACTGCCCTGGGGGCAATCGACTGGTAGGTGGCTGGTGAGTTGGCTGAGAATTCGAACGTTGGGGTGCAATGGTCGAATTTCAATGGGGGCAGTCGACTGATAGCGAGGGTTTCAGCTCGAGTCCTATTTAAAGAGGACTTCGTGGTGGCTGAGATTCTTGACGAAACTCGCTTGGGTAAAGTGAGTTAGTAGTCTTTTGTGCCCAGATAGTGTCCAAGGTGTTGTGGCGAGGTTTCTCCACCCACAAGGAGCGACGAGGATTAGCCGGAGGTTATCCGGGGATTGATCCACCGACGGATTCTTGGATTAGTCACCCGTCCGGGGTGGATACCAAGTAAATCTTCTTGTTAGCGTTGTTTATTTTGTTTATTATTATTTCCGCTGTGCAACTAACAATGTAGGAAGAAGAAGATCCGAAGAAACGCTATTCACCCCCCCTCTAGCACGCCAGTCGATCTATCACCTTTTGTCTTTTGTTCTTCTAGACTGCAGTCTTTGTCACCATTGGGACAGTGAAGGATATTGAAAGTGAATTTAGTTGGTGGTATCGTGCCTGTAAAACATGTTATTCTGGATTGAGGCAGATGGGTCGTAAGCTTTATTGTGTAAAATGTGGTAGAGACTCCACCAATTTTACTCCAAGGTCACTCTGTTAATTTTTTACATGAGTTTTTTCCTAAACTATACACTATAATTCATCACTTTTAGTTTTATGTTGGTGCTTTCCATTTTTTTACAACAATGTGGTTTATAATTATTTTAGGTACAACATCCATTTGAGAGTTGTGGATGATACTGATTCTGCATCATTTATACTGTTTGATAGAGAAGTCTGTAAGCTCTTGAATAAATCATGTTCTGATATGATACTCTCTTTCATATCAAAGGTATAACTAATACACTTTCTGATGTTTCTAAAAGCTATTGTACATATACTTATATACTACTGTTCAATTTATATTTAGGGTGGAGATAAGAATTCATACACTGATGAGATAAATCAACTGAAGGATAAGAGGTTCCTCTTCAAAGTACAAGTTAAGATACAGGATTTTAATTCTATCGATCCCTACGTCATTCAGGTAGTAAAGTTGGGTTATGATAAATCATTAAGAGCAATGATAGGGAGAGTGAAAATGGGAGAGTGAAAACCATAGTGAATGATGTGGTATGACGTGGCATGACGTGACACTTTACATGCACACGTCCGATTATCGCTTGGACACCATCGGCGGCCTTCGGCCGCCGCCCCGAATCAAACTATATCCTGGGGGGCACGATGAACCCGTCGGAGATCGTGCATGCAAGGTGCCTCGTTATTCACTATGGTTTTCACTCTCCCATTTTCACTCTCCCAATCATTATTCAATCATTAATTGTTGCTTTTCAAAAGAAATATACCAATGTTTCTGTAAGTTCTCCATTTTTTATCAATAGTTTCTTTAAAGTGTGTTCTCTTTTGATGTTTAAATTATTTGATTTTCCTATTCTCGACAGTCCTCTTATATCAATGAATTTTCTGAACTATTGAGTCAGATTACTGAACCAATTGAAATGTTAAAGGTATCTAATTCTATTCGCTAATTCTATTTATTGTTATACTAACTGATCTATTGCTATTCAATTTACTTAAATATGAGCAATTGATTGTAATTAGGAAAACATATCACAGTCATACGACAATACTTCCGGACTTAGTACTCTGACTTCTGTGAAACCAACCAAAGTTCATATGTTAGAAGGATGTAGTGGAAACGAAATTGAAAGCCTTCGAGATGATTCCCCTGCATCATCAAGTAAGATGAGGAAGATAATCAAAGAGGAGTAAAGATTTGTTATGCTACTTTTTAAAGATCTATGTTAGGTTGAGATGACCATAATTTTGCATGTCAGTGTCGATGGATCAATATATGACTATCTACCTTTTAATTTTAATCTTTTTGAATGGTATTCCAATTTGATATCTACACCTGATAGAATGGGATTTTTTTGGCGCTTCGAAAGTCATGAGCATTAAATGTATCAGAACTATAAACCTAAACCTCATTTCACTTTTACCTCATTGGTAATAATTATTGGTGGCAATTATATTATAATCATGGAGCTAGGCTTTCTTCAAATAATCAATTGCCAGGTTATTATGTAAACATGATAATTTAGATATACGATTTAAATAGGCTCACAATCTAAATCTGGCAACATTTTATATATAGTAAAGGGAGATAATAACTTCATTGCATTCAATGTCTTTCACTCATAAAAAATAAAATCTAGCTTGCCAAAAATATAATTTAATTTTATATTACGTTAAATAAAATATATTGTTGAGGTAAACATTTAATTTAATATGAAAAACTTATTAATAAATATAATTTAATAATAATACGAAATCTTTTCGAAATCATATCATTTAATGTCAAACTAAATAGGACATGATATAATCGAATTTAAACCTCTTTAATAATAAATATAAACAATAACAAAATACCAAAACACCAACAAGCTTTCTAGCTACTGGCTATTTGCATGAAACCATGTTATGTTTTGGAAATTTAACCATGTTTTCAAAATATCTTTAATCATTACAAACTATACAAAAACTACATTGATACCTTCAATGTATTCCCATGAATATATTTCCTCGATTAATATTCTCTTAATATCTCACTTGCATTTGTCTTTCTACTTTTCTCGGTTATAACTGCTGCTAGGGGGCTTATTTTTTAGTTTTGTATTTCCAACAGGTAAAACAGATTAGCTACATACATGGGACCAAAAGCTTGCTAGATTTAGGAGGAGGTTGATACTAGCTAGAAAATGAAAAAGGCTCACAGAAACTGAAAATTTCAAATGTTATTCTCTAGGTATTTTCATATCATAGTACTTTTATCATAGAATGGTTCTTTTTTTTTAAATTTCAATTATTATCCATGGACCAATAATTTGACTCCATTACCTATTATTTCAGTTCAAGTTGCTACTTCCATGACTTATGAAACTTTACTATGAAATGTTGTTGACCGACACACACAGTCTTCAACACATAACACTACGATTGAGCAATCATGTTTCAAAAAAGGGAGAATGAACTTTCAAACACCCATGACTTTCAACATAACAACTACAACACATAGCAATAATGGTAAGTACTTCATGCAACAATTCTCAAGTTTAGCGTTGTAAGAAAATTATAAAAGATTTATTTTAACTTAATGTCATTAAACCTACTCCAATTATTGCTTCACATAGGCTTTTGTATGAACTGTCTGTATTTATGTTCTTTTCCAGGAAATTCAATTCGCTATAATTCTTTCAAAAGGAGCACCAATATACATGATCGCAGACACATTTCCAAGGAGAGCACTCCTACTTTGGTTCAGAAAAGACATGTTAACAGGAAGCCAATACCATTAGTTCCGTCCAATATCAATAGCACACCACTTTCAAATTTGACCAATTGTGAGTTTCAACTTTTATTAAATTTTTTTTACCATACGTATATATTGCTATTCGTTATTCATATAATATTCAAATCAAATGTTTAATGAGGCCAAACACATGAAAATGAAAATGACAATAAAACTATACAGTTGTTAGGTGAATGTATATATATCTTTGTGTGTCTTTATCTATCTATTGTAACTTCACTCATACCAACCCACAGAGTCATTTCATCTACCATTATATTACTGAAATAATTTTTAATTTCACTTAATATCATTTAACATTATCGAATTACTACTTCACACATATTAAAGTATGAATACTCTATGCATTTAGGCACTTCTACAAGGCATTCAACTCAGCATATTCCTTTCACACGAAGCACCATTATATATGGCGACGAAAACATCTTCAACGAATGTACACCAACTACAATTCCGGATGTACATGTTAAAAGGAAGTCAAGACAATTAGTTCAGTCCAATATCAATAGAACTCCATTTTCAAATTTAACAAATTGTGAGTTCTACATTTCATTGATCTTTTTGTATCGATAGTATACATTGCTATTCATCATTAATTCATATACTACTGACATCAAATGTTTATTGTGTTTTACATTTGTTTTTCTAGGCCAAACAGATAGAAATGACAATTTAACAAATTTAGCTACTAGAGACATCCAAAAGAATCCATTTCCATCACAAGTCAGTCCACAAAGCTCAACCATTACATCAAAGTAATTACTTATCGTCATTCATTCTTTATTTTTTTATCATGTCAAATAATAACCTTTACATCAATTTTCCTTAAAATTATTTTTTTACTTTAATCATATCAGATATCCACTAAAATCAGGGAAGCATGTGATTCAAAATTCAAAGGTTATCAATTTAATTTGCAAACATCTATATGAACTTCTAAAGGATTTAGATATATTAGATCATAATGTTCCAAAAGTTTTAGATAACTCAGAGGTTTTAGAATGCAATCACGCAGATCCATTAACTGATTATGAAGGTTCTATTTCTCACATTTTAATCTAGCTATTAATAAGTATGCTTGATTAAAACCTGTTTCATGTATGTTTTTCAACCTGCAACATTTTCGTTTTGCAGTTGATAATTCCTTTGATGATTCCCATTTGGATGCAGAATTATATGACTATGCTTTAGAATTTGAAGCAAATGTGTAAGGTCAATTTGACATAAAATTATACTTTATGTATTTTGATAACAATATTGCACGCAACAACAATTCTTACTATTTATGTAAATGACTATAAAATCCTAATGAGCATAAACCCCTAATGAGATTTGGGTCATTTGTCTAATGCAGATTTTTCTGAACAAGAACATGATAATGGTAACGTTTTTTTAAATTCTTGTCAGCAAGCTTTTATAACCATGACTGCAAATTATATGTTACTTAGAAAGTTATATCATGATTTTGTAGATACTTGGGACATTGGATACCCTATTTATGAATGCCAATTCTGCAAAGCAATGATGTGGTCCAATGAACAACTTGCAAAAAGTAAGAATCTCTTACAGTCGAGATTTTCTCTCTGTTGCATGGAAGGTAAAGTGAAACTTCCATTACTGTCCAAACCACCAGAAGTCTTACAAGATCTCCATAGCAATAGAAATAATAGAAGCAAATATTTTTTAAAGAATATCAGATCTTTCAATGGAATGTTTAGTTTCACCTCTATGGCTGGAAGAGTTGATCATCAAATAAACAATGGAACGACTCCACCAATTTTTCTTCTTGGTGGCCAAAATTATCATAGTATTGGCAGTTTGCTTCCACCAGATAATCTGAAACTAAAGTTTGCTCAACTTTACATCTACGACACAGAAAATGAGCTCAATAATAGACTACACACTATCAGGTAAACTTTGCTCATAACTATTCTTTTTTATGTCATTTCTATATAGCGGTAATTATTCTATCTATTAAGTTTTGTTTTAACCCCTATATTAGATGCTATTCATTTGCATTATATACAGGAATATGCATGAGATACAAAATGAATATGATTGACAGACACAACACACTTGCAAAGTCATTCAGATATGCAAGAGATAGATACAAAAGTGGAGATTTCTCAGAACTAAAGTTAAAGTTGATAAGAAAAAGACACAAAGATGGTAGAACTTATAATTTGCCATCTGCTTCTGAAGTGACTGCTTTAATTGTTGGAGATATTGATCAACTTGGTGGAGAAAGAGACATTATTGTCGAAACGAAATCTAGAATGCTGCAGCGATTGGATGCCCTACATCCAATGTATCTACTATGCAATATCCTTTGCTTTTTCCATATGGGGAAGATGGTTTCAGACCTGACATTCCTACAGCTAATTTTGTGTCAGGTAGAGCTAATAAGAAGAGGTCAATAATAACTCTGAGAGAATTTTTTGCTTATAGAATACAAGATAGAGTTGATGAATCTCCTATTTTAATGCAATCAAAGAGACTTTTTCAACAATTCCTGGTGGATGAATGCACAATGGTTGAATCTGAGAGACTAAGGTATTTTCGGTTCAACCAACCAAAATTAAGAATTTATAACTACAAAGGTTTGCATGAGTGCCTTTTACAAGGCGAGCTAGATGTTGCAGCAACGAGACAAAGAATTATCCTACCAAGTTCGTTTACTGGAGTCCTCGATATATGTTCAACATTTGCAAGGATGCATTTGTGATTTGTAAATATGTAGGATATCCAAGTTATTTTATTACCATCAGATTGGAAAGAAATTAGAAGAATTGTCAAGAAAAGGTCATTAAACCCAGAAGATCGTCCAGATATTCTATGTAGAGTCTTTCAAAATTAAACTTGA
The DNA here is from genome assembly GCA_024364735.1 of Boesenbergia rotunda. Classification (NCBI taxonomy): domain Eukaryota; kingdom Viridiplantae; phylum Streptophyta; class Magnoliopsida; order Zingiberales; family Zingiberaceae; genus Boesenbergia; species Boesenbergia rotunda. Next base: position 206,377 of record JAGFNQ010006608.1, on the reverse strand, counting down.
TGCCATAATCAAGGATTTAAAGGATGTGAATATATTTGGCAAGATATTAGGATGTAAGTTGATTTTTAATCTTTTTCATTTCTCACTTTTTTTTTTGTCTAAACTCATTGATACATAAAATCATATGCACATAATATTCATGTTTTTGTAATTTCAGATGTATGTACAGTGGAGTTTCAAAAACGAGGACTTCCACACGCACATATACTTCTATTCATGCATCTTGAATTTAAGCCTCAAACTCCAGATGACATTGATCAGTTTAATTCAACTGAAATTCCAGATCAACATGAGCAACCAAAAATATTTACTGCTATCGAAAAATTCATGGTTCACGGGCCTTGTGGTTTCCAGAATACAAACTCTCCATGCATGAAAAATGGTAGATGTGCAAAACACTACCCAAAGGAATTCAGGCAAAGGACTATTATTGACGATGACGATTTCCCAAAATATAAAAGAAGAGATAATGGGAGAACAATACAAAAGAAGAATTGCATCCTAGACAACTCATACATCGTTCCCTATAATGCAAGCTTACTCTTAAAGTATGGTTGTCATATCAATGTTGAGTACACATGTCAAACAAGCTCAATCAAATATTTGTTCAAGTATATTCACAAAGGAAATGATCGGGTGACTGCCACTATATCTAATGGAGCTAATACTAATCAAACAACTCAAGTTATTGATGAAATTCACAATTACTATAATTGTAGATATATATATCAACGTGTGAGGCTACATGGAGAATATTTGAATTTGAAATTCAAATAAAGGAGCCTGCTGTCATAAGACTCACATTTCATCTTCAACATGACCAACCTGTGATTTATAAAGACTCTACATCTATTCAAGATGTAGTTAACAAAGCAGCAGATCGGAAAATAATGTTCTTAGGTTGGATGGAAGCAAACATAACTTTTGATTATGCAAGGAGTCTAACATATTCAGAATTTCCAACCAAGTTTGTTTGGAAAGAAGATTGTTCAAAGTGGATGCTTCGAAAATAAGGGTTTGCTATTGGGAGACTAACTCATGTGTCTGTAGGAAATAGAGAAGATTATTATCTTAGGCTACTCCTAAATATTCAAAAAGAATGTATGAGCTATAGTGATATTAGAACTGTTGAAGGCAAGACCTATGATTCTTTCAAAGATGCATGCCTTGCCCTTAGTTTGTTACAAGATTATAAAGAATTCGTAGATGCAATTAAAGAAGCAGGCTCATGGGCATTGGCTACATATGTAAGAAGACTTTTTGCAACTCTTTTAATTTTCAACAATAAGGCCAGAACATGTTTGGGGGAGTTGTTGGATGGAACTTTCAGACGATATTCTATATAGGCAAAGATGCATGTGTTGGGAACGAGATGGCTAGAGAGGGGGGGGTGAATATAGCCAATCACTTCTTCTTTGAAGAGTTATCAAATTTCTGCACTTGAAGCTATTAATAGCACAGCGGAAGTATGAAAACAAAACTTGCAGAAACTTAAACCAAAACCTAACTAGCAAGATTAGCAAGATCGCTAACAAAGAGATTTTACAAGGTTCGGGGATAACTTGCCCCTACTCCTTGGCGTGCCCTTAAGGTGGGCGATCCCTTGATCGTCGGCAGATCAAGCCCCGGTAATCACCGGATATGAATCAACCTCCTTCTCGGTGGAGAAACCTCTCCATAATATGTTTCAAATAAGGATATAGTTTAAGCACAAAGAAACAACAAGAAGGATCTTACTCAAACACTTAGCAAGGACAAAAACACAGCAAGCTTCCCTGAGCTCCACCCAGTGGCGATCTCACGCAAGAACCCTTCTCCGTGTCTTCCCACTGTCGAACTCCAAGTCTCTTGTCTTCTCCTTCAAGTGCTCAAGTATGATGATTGCTTTTCAATAGCTTGCTCAGAATGATTGAAGAACTCAAGAACAGCAAGCTTGATGTGGAACACAACGCAGGAACTCAAGAGCACAAGGATCAAAATCGTTACTGAACACCACAACTCTCGTTCCTTTTGTTTCTCCGCCAAGCGACAGATGATCTCATCTCCAGCAGCCTACAGCTGCCTCACTGCCAACGCGCCAGCTACACTGAACCCTAACTGAACTTCCTGAGCTCCCTCAGCCAAGCCTCAGTCAGCAGCTTCAGTCCTGCATCCAGCCGTTGCAACCTGTGTGGAGAAAGGGACAAACCTGCTCCAAGGAAAGCTCTCTTTGACTTCTCCTTGAGTGTTTGAATCCTCCCCTGTCACCTGAAACTCAATCAGAGTATTAGAGCACCAAATCAAGCAGCATATCAAATATCAGAGAAAAGTGGCAGCGAATCAGTTGTGTTCAGACGCGATCAGAGCATCTGACAGTGCAGTTTGAATTAAAGTGATCGGTCACCGGACCGATCAGAGAGCCTCCTGATCGGTCACCAGACCGATCAGGCTGGTTCCAGACCGATCAGGCTCCGTCCTGATCGATCCCCAATGCTCAATCAGAAATCGCGATTTCCTTGAGATTCTCCTGGACCGATCACCAGACCGATCCTAGGTCGTGGATCGTTCATCGGACCGATCCACCCTTATATTGAGCGATTTCTGAGTCTCGCAGGCTAAGCCTTCTGATCGGTCATCGGACCGATCAGGCAGCCTCCTGATCGGTCACCAGACCGATCAGACTGGCTCCAGACCGATCAGGATCCGTCCTGATCGATCATAGAGAGGAACCTGCGACACTTGATCATTCTCCGGAACGATCTGCACAGTGATCCTGATCGGTCACCAGACCGATCAGGAGCAGTTCAGCAAGGGAACTCAACCTCACTGCTCGCTCCCTGATCGGTCACCAGACCGATCAGGAGCCAGTCAATGGGTGAAACGCATACTCCCTGATCGGTCACCAGATCGATCAGGAGCAACACAGTAGGTTCCCAACCTCACTGTGTGCTCCCTAATCGGTCGCCCGACCGATCAGTCATCGCTGGATCGGTCACCAGACCGATCCACGAAGGAGCAGCGTGCCAGAATCCCTGATCGATCACTAGACCGATCCAGAGACTCAAACTCAGCCCTCCAAGCTAAGTTTCCATCCACCTTAGCCCTCCAAGCTAAGGATTTTCCATCTAACTCTCCAAGTTGGGAATTTGCACCTAACCCTCCAAGTTAGGACTTTTCACCTAGCCCTCCAAGCTAGGACTTTTCACCCAACCCTTCCGATTTAGAACATCATCCAACCTAGCCCTCCAAGCTAGGCACCTGACCCTCCAAGCCAGGACTTTTTCACCTAATTCTCCAGGATGGGAATTTGCACCTAACCCTCCAAGTTAGGACTTTTCACCTAGCCCTCCAAGCTAGGACTTTTCACCCAACCTTTCCGAATTAGGACTTTTCCAACACCTAGCCTCCCAGACTAGGACTTTTCCAAACACCTAGCCTCCCAGACTAGGACTTTCAACACCTAACCCTCCAGGTTAGGATTTTCCATCACCTAGCCCTCCAGACTAGGATTTTCCATACCATGCCTGATCCCCGATCAGGACTTAATCATAATCAACATGATCAACCTAAACTAAAATCGATGTCAACACCAAAACAACAATCAGGGCCAGACTGCATCAACAATCTCCCCCTTTTTGTTGTTTGACAATCCGATTTTAAGTTTAGGGATCTCAATCAATATTCTTTTCAACTTTAGAATCATAGGGGAATCCAGATCCTCCCCCTACAACATGGTCATTCTAAACTTAACCAATCCACACTCTCCCCCTTTGTCGAACATCGAAAAGGAGCTAGAGGGGCTGTTAAGTTTTAAACAAACTCCCCCTCAACCCTAGGGGTATCCCAAATCAACAAAGATGTAATAGTTTGTGGAATAATCATACGACCGCATGTGAAAAGGTATCATAAGACATAGCAAGCACATGCACCATATGCGTATGAAGTATAAGATCGCAGAACATGCCATAATATTCATAAGTATCAAGTAAACATGGCAGTGTAAGCATGAACATGACAATGGATCAATCATGCATATCATAGGCATATAAACAACATGGCATCAACAATAGTAGATAAGCATGGCAGGTAAAAGTAGATAAGTCAAAGCATGAAAACATCCGAACAAGTAGCAAAATATGTGTGACTCGAGGTCACAACAACAAAGTCAGAGGACATACAGCCCTAAAGTATCATAGTCAAATACTCAGATCATGAGAAGACAGCAAACATCCAAGCTCAAGTGTCAGTGGGGGGGGGTCGTCATCGCGCATAAGGTCGTCCATCGTGGCATCAGTAGCAGCAACAGCTGGTGCACCCTCGGCATGAACCGCTAGCGGTAGCTCCCCCACTTGGTTGCGATCCTTCCACTGTAGCCCCTCGGTCCCGAGAACAATGCTGGACTGAGCAAGCATACGACGATCCAGGCGACAGTCTTGTCGATTCATCGGCACGAGTTGGCCCTGTGAGACGTCGATGCCAACCGACTCCAGCCAGGCAGTGATGATATGGCCGAATGACATGTAGATCGTCTGACCAGACCTCAGACCATGAACAATGATGGAGGAATAGATGGACGGTGCTATGTCAAAATCGAACTGCAGATGCATCCCGTAAAGCATCAGGCAGTGAGATGAATGGATCGCATCAAGATGCTTGGACGTAGTTGGAAGAAGACAAGTTGCGATAATTTGAAACAGAATATAATCAATGGGAGATAGATGAAGAGCAGGAAATGTGGGAAAGTTATAGATGTCCGCACCAGAACCCCGTGGCCTGGGGTGGCCTAGAAAATGCTCATATATGGAGTCAGGAGTGACTCCAGTAAAGGGAACAGGAAGAGGAACAGGAAGATATGGATAAAGTGAGAAATCATTCTTGGAGCGACGACAACCCAGAAATATAGTGAAGGATGATAGGGTAAAGTCAAGATCGACATCGGTGACACGGGTCCGCCACCCCGTGCCCTCCACATTGGCCAGATTATTGTAGAATTCAGAGACCAAGTCAACATTGATCGGCCTTTCTAAGAAAAGGATGTTTTGAAGCTCATAGTACTCAATGATTCCTTTTACCGTAGGGCAATGTTCATAAACAAAAGTTTGGTCCACTGATCGACATGGCATTAGTTCGAAGTTGTGCCAATGAAAGTCTAGGGCATAGAGAATGTTCTGAAATCTAGGATGCGGGGGAGATGGAGGCCTCGGAGGAGGTGTAGATGACAAAGGATTTTTCCCCCTTGAACTGTCCTCGAAAACCTCTTTTCCCTTAGCAGATTTCCTAAGGAGGTTTGAATTGATCATGACACATAGATTGAAGCACAAGAATTGATCATAAGATGAGACCCAATCAAGAGATAGATATAAAATTTTTGGTCATAAGATGAGAAAGAGGGTCACGGTGAGGATCAAGACACCACAGCAAGAACAAGAACAAAAATCATAATATGATTAGCTTCACAAACAAGGTTTTATGAACTGATTGTCAAGAGAATCAAAACGAACAACTTACTTAGGTGCCATTGAGAAGATTCTTGGATCGGAAGAACTCGTAGGGAGGAGCTCGGCGCAAGAGAAAATCGCAGACTGTCTCTGCGAGAGAGGAACGCGCGCGAGGCTGGAGAAAAACTTCACACTCACGCTCACGCGAGGAAGAGAAGCACCCAGGAGGGTCTTCTCGCACAAGCAAGTCGCGCAGATGAGGAGTTTCAGCGCTAGGGTTCGGCGCTGAAGAGGGGTTTCGCGAAATTAATCGGTTGGTGGATCGGTCCACCAACCAAAATTTAATGCGTTTGAACGGATCATCGTTCGATCTGATCGAACCCAGACCGATCAGGCTATAGCCTGATCGGACTGGCCTGGTACTGATCGGTCGGATGATCGATCAGACGCGCGCCTGATCGGTCGGGTGATCGATCAGGATTCGATCAGTAGGGTCCGGAGAGAAACCTCTGAGCTCCCTGATCGGTCTGTGGACCGATCCCCACAGGGTGTCAGATCGGTCCGAAGACCGATCCAGACTAGCTCAGTACACTTAGTCAGATTCCGGGAGAACATGGCTTGCCTCGCAGGTCGGTCTGTGGACCGAACACCACAGGAAGGGGTCAGATCGGTCTAGGGACCGATCAGCCCTATGCCTGATCAGTCCGGTGACCGATCAGGGTTCCTGATACGAACTGAAAAGTTCAGTTTCAGAACTTCTGAATTTTCTAAACGAGATTTTATGGATTTTGTCGAACTTGTACATGATTTTATGACTAAAATTGATCCCTCAACAAGAATCAAAAGTCCTTAAAGGTTCAACAAACACTTTGACCCACCTAAATGGAGTCAAACTCAATCAACAATCAATCATGCAAATTCAACCAAGTTTTGATTCCAAATCCAAGTTTCCAATCAAGTTGCCTTGATTGGAATGTCCAAGTATGATCATGGAGCCATATACACATATGTTATGCAATGGTTTTCCCCATACTTGGTCACCACCGTGATTATTATCTCGTTAACTTAATTCCTCAAGAGATGCAATGACATTTTGAGAAATTGAGTTAAACCTAACATCTCACCCCATATCTAGCAAGCAAAAACGTTTTGTTAAACCTTATAGTTTGTGTGAGATGTTCCCAAAGTTACCCAATTGTTCCCAACAATTTCGAAATCATCATGAAGGGTTTTGATACAATTCGAAATCATGAAGCGCGACACATTCCCAATTCCCGTCTTAGGAAACTAAATTCACTCTCGGGAAGTGGTTTAGTGAAAATGTCAGCTAGGTTTGACTTTGACTCCACATGTGAGAGTATGATGTTCCCCCTAGCTACATGATCCCTAATGAAGTGGTGTCTTACTTCAATATGTTTTGTCCTAGAATGATGGACCGGATTCTTGGTTAAGTTAATCGTGCTAATGTTATCACATAACACTTGCACACCCTTGTAACTCAATCCATAGTCCTCTAAGGTATGAATCATCCACAACAATTGCGATATACTCTCTCCCATGGCGATATATTCTGCCTCGGTAGTGGAAAGAGCAACACAATGTTGCTTCCGACTCGACCAACTTACTAAAGACGATCCTAAGAATTGGCAGCCCCCACTAGTGCTCTTCCGATCCAACTTACATCCAGCGTAGTCGGAATCCGTATAGCCCATCAAATCAAAAGATTCGGTACGGGGATACCAAAGACCTACACCAATTGTACCCTTGAGATATCTCAAAATTCGCTTAACAGCGATTAGGTGAGATTCCTTGGCACAGACCTGATATCTAGCACACATACCTACAGCAAATAGTATATCTGGTCGACTAGCTGTGAGGTATAGCAAACTACCTATCATGCTTCGATATTGAGTTAGATCAACAGGTTTACCACTCTCATCATTGTCTAATCTGGTGTTTGTAGCCATGGGAGTGGTTACCTCTTTCGAATCACTCATATTGAATTTTCGAAGCATTTCATGTGTATACTTTGATTGATGCACATGGATACCATCGCGAGTTTGCTTGATTTCAAGTCCAAGGAAGAAAGTCAACTCTCCCACTAGACTCATTTCGAACTCACTCTCCATGTGTCCAATGAACTCATTTAAATAGCCCTTGTTGTTTGAGCCACAAATTATGTCGTCGACATATACTTGGGCTACAAATATATTGTCACCATCTCTTCGTAGAAACAGTGTAGGGTCTATTTGACCTCTAACAAAACCCTTTTCAATTAAGAATGTCGACAACCGCTCATACCAAGCCCGGGGTGCTTGTTTAAGGCCATAGAGTGCCTTTTTGAGCTTGAACACGTGGTTTGGAAACTCGGTACTCTCAAACCCCGGAGGTTGTTCGACATAGACCTCTTCTTTAATCAAACCATTTAGGAAGGCCGATTTGACATCCATTTGAAATAATTTGAAGCCACGGTGTGCTGCAAACGCAAGCATCAATCGGATGGATTCTAATCGTGCCACGGGAGCATAAGTCTCATCATAATCAAGCCTTCAACTTGACTGTAGCCTTTGGCTACCAAGCGTGCCTTGTTTCTAATGATTTCTCCCTTGTGGTTCAATTTGTTTTTGAAGACCCATTTGGTTCCAATAATGGTGGTCTTCTTGGGTCTAGGGACTAAGTCCCAAACTTGACTTCTTTCAAATTGACCTAGTTCATCTTGCATCGCGATAATCCAATCGGGATCATTTAATGCTTCATCAATTTTTCTAGGTTCAATTTCGGAAATTAGAGCAACTTCATTAGCCTCATTCCGGAAGAATGATCTAGTCCTAACCCCTTGATGGATGTCTCCAACAATTTGGTCTTGGGGATGACTAGAGGCTAATCTAGTTTGCCTTGGTGTTGGTGGTGCTTCTTGAACAGGTTCACTAGACACAAGTTCAGCCTCAGGATCCGGCTGATCAATGGGTTGTCTAGGCTCACCGTCATCCGACTCATCACCTTCAACAACACTTGGAGTTTCATTCAAACTTAGTCTCCTAAGTCCGAGTTGAACTCCTACTTCATTTTCTGATTGGTCAGGTGATTTAGGAATTTCTTCAAAAACCACATCAGAAGACTCTTCAACTAATCTAGTTTTCTTGTTGTAGACTCGGTAGGCTTTGCTAACTAGGGAGTACCCGACTAGTATCCCTTCATCAGCCTTTGCCGTGAACTTTCCAAGGTGATCCTTGGTGTTTAGGATGAACACCTTACAACCAAACACCCTAAGATGTTTAACCGTAGGTGGTTTCCCAAACCAAAGTTCATGAGGAGTCTTTCCTAAAAACCTATGGATGAGAACTCGATTCTGCACATAGCAAGCTGTATTTATAGTTTTCGCCCATAAGTAACTCGGGAGTGAGTACTCATTGAGCATGCTTCGTGCAGCCTCTTGAAGTACATGGTTCTTCCTCTTTACAACACCATTTTGTTGTGGTGTTCTAGGAGTAGAGAACTCATGTCTATAACCCTTATCTTGACAAAATTCTAGAAACCTTTGGTTTTGAAATTCACCTCCATGATCACTTCTGATTGTCTTAATTGTTGATGATTTTTCATTTTCAATTCTTCTACAAAAAGAAATAAAAATATCTAAGGTTTGGTCCTTATGTTTTAAAAAGAAAGTCCATGTATATCTAGTGAAATCATCAATGATAACAAAGCAATATCTACTTCCATTCAATGATATGATGGTACTACAATCAAATAGATCCATGTGAAGTAAATCTAATGCATTGGAAGTACTTACAGCGCTTTTACCTTTATGTGCAGATTTTGTTTGCTTACCCATTTGACACGCATCACATAATTTATCTTTTTCATACTTGATGCTCGGTAAGCCTCGAACTAGTCCCTTGTTGGCCAGCTTCCGGATGTTCTTCATGTTCACATGTGCTAGCCTCCGGTGCCAAAGTGTGGACTCTTCTTCTTTTGACATGAGACACTTAGCAAAAGCATTAGTAGCACTTTTAAATGAAACTTGATAGATATTGTCTACTCTTGCTCCTACTAGTACCGTGTCCAAAGTGTCATTTTGTCTAACTAGACATTGACTTGGTTGGAAGTCAATTGTGTAACCCGTGTCACACAATTGACTGACACTTAGGAGATTAAACTTCATCCCCTTGACTAGAAGGACATTCGAGATTCTAAGACATTCGGATATTTGAATGTCTCCTATTCCTATGACCTTAAGGCTACCATTGTTACCAAATGATACATTACCTCTACTCTTCTTGTGAAATGTGGTAAACAATGATCTATCCCCGGTCATGTGTTTGGAGCATCCACTATCAACAAACCAAGTTGATAGATGCTCCCCCTCAATCATAACCTACACAATTCGAAAAATAGAAGTCTTAGGTACCCAAACCTTGGGACCTAAAGCATCAACTAAACATGACTTAGGCACCCATGCCTTGACAACTTTCTTTTGGGTCTTGGGTGTCCTAGATTGTCTCATGTCAGTCCTAGACATGAGAGATACAAATGAGGGTTCCTTAGGGCGGTAACCAATACCGGCCCTATTGTAGACTGCCCTTTGGGCATTGAGGATCATATCTAGGGTCTTAGAGCTATTTGAGAATTTCCCAAGAATATTCTTGAGCTTCTCAACTTCACTCTTCAATGATTGGTATTCCTCTACTAACACATTATCATGCATATCACTAATTTCCTCAACCTTAGAGGATTTCAAGCTTACAATCTCATGTTTCAAAGATTTAATTTCATCTTCTAGTAATTCAATATGCAAGTCATCAATGTTATCATCCCTAAAAGCTTTCAATTGATCAATTTCTAATTGCAATGCTTTAACTTTGTTTTTGGATTTCTTAAGCATACTAGTTAAACATGCAATTGCTCTATAACATTTTTCAAGCTCGGGAGAAGTTACCTCTTCATCATCCGAAGATGATGAAGCCGTGTTTGCGGAGCTTGAAGATTCACCACTGCTCTCCTCTCCAAGAGCCATGAGAGCCACTTACCTTATGCTCTTCTCCTCCTTTTCATCGTCGGATGAACTAGAAGATGACTCATCCCAAGAAGCCTTCAAAGCTTTCTTCTTCTTCTTGGATCTTTCTTCTTTCCTTTTGGATTTTTCTTCCTTCTTCTTAAGCTTCGAACACTCATTCTTAAAATGCCCTTTCCTGCCACACTCAAAGCAAGATGCATTATTCTTATCAAGTTTGGATTCACTAGTGTTACCTCTACTTTTGAAACGTTGGTCTCTTCGCATCCTCCTCCTCACAAAGTTGGCCATTTCAGATGAAGAAGAGCCGCTACCATCTTCCTCGGAATTGGATTCGGATTCGGAAGAGGATAAGGATTATGAGACCTCCTTCTCCTTCTTCTTCTCCTTCTTCTTCTTAGTGACTCGATCCCCTGCAACTAAGGCAATCCCCTTCTCCTTGGGGCCTTTGTTAGCCATCTCATGCAATTCCATCTCACAAAATAAATCATCTAATTTCACAATAGATAAATCCTTGGATACTTTGTAGGCATCCACCATGGATGACCACAAAGCATTCCTCGGAAATGCTTTCAAGACATACCTCACAAGGTCGCGATTCTCGACCTTTTCATCAATTGAATGAAGTCCATTAAGGACTTCCTTGAACCGGCTATGGAGCTCACTTACCGACTCATTCTCCTTCATGGAGAGATTTTGGAGTTGATTGAGGAACAAGTCCCTCTTGGCAATTCTAGAGTCTCGGGTGCCTTCATGGAGCTCTATGAGTTTGTTCCACAAGTCTTTTGCACTTGTGAAAGGACCAACCTTGATGAGTTGGTCTTTGTTCATGCCACATTGTAGAGTGACAACCGCCTTCGCGTCGGCTTCACTCTTCCTTGTTTGTTCGGCAGTCCACCTCCATGACTCAAGTTCTTTGCCTTCATCATCCTTAGGAGGAATGAATCCCTCCTTCACCGCGAACCACGTGTGGATATCCATCTTCAAGTAGTATTCCATCTTTGATCTCCAATATTGAAAGTCGGCGCCATCAAAGAATGGAGGTCGGGTGGTGGAGAATCCTTCTCTCAAAGCCATCTTGTTGAGAACTCTCGGTTGTTAAGCCGTAAACAGAGCACCTTGCTCTGATACCACTTGTTGGGAACGAGATGGCTAGAGAGGGGGGTGAATATAGCCAATCACTTCTTCTTTGAAGAGTTATCAAATTTCTGCACTTGAAGCTATTAATAGCACAGCGGAAGTATGAAAACAAAACTTGCAGAAACTTAAACTAAAACCTAACTAGCAAGATTAGCAAGATCGCTAACAAAGAGATTTTACAAGGTTCGGGGATAACTTGCCCCTACTCCTTGGCGTGCCCTTAAGGTGGGCGATCCCTTGATCGTCGGCAGATCAAGCCCCGGTAATCACCGGATATGAAGCAACCTCCTTCTCGGTGGAGAAACCTCTCCACAGTATGTTTCAAATAAGGATATAGTTTAAGCACAAAGAAACAACAAGAAGGATCTTACTCAAACACTTAGCAAGGACAAAAACACAGCAAGCTTCCCTGAGCTCCACCCAGTGGCGATCTCACGCAAGAACCCTTCTCCGTGTCTTCCCACTGTCGGACTCCAAGCCTCTTGTCTTCTCCTTCAAGTGCTCAAGTATGATGATTGCTTTTCAATAGCTTGCTCAGAATGATTGAAGAACTCAAGAACAGCAAGCTTGATGTGGAACACAACGCAGGAACTCAAGAGCACAAGGATCAAAATCGTTACTGAACACCACAACTCTCGTTCCTTTTGTTTCTCCGCCAAGCGACAGATGATCTCATCTCCAGCAGCCTACAGCTGCCTCACTGCCAACGCGCCAGCTACACTGAACCCTAACTGAACTTCCTGAGCTCCCTCAGCCAAGCCTCAGTCAGCAGCTTCAGTCCTGCATCCAGCCGTTGCAACCTGTGTGGAGAAAGGGACAAACCTGCTCCAAGGAAAGCTCTCTTTGACTTCTCCTTGAGTGTTTGAATACTCCCCTGTCACCTGTGTTGGGAACGAGATGGCTATAGAGGGGGGGGGGATGAATATAGACAATCACTTCCCTTCTAAACTTATCACGATTTCTGCAACTCAAATATCAGTAGCACAGTGGAAATAGTAGAAAACAGAGTATGCAGAAAAACAAAACGAAAGCAAAACAAACACAACTAGCAAGATCGCTAACAAGGAGGGTTTACAAGGTTCGGGGATAACTTGCCCCTACTTCTTGGAGTGCCCTTGAGGTGGGCGATCCCTTGATCGTCGGCAGATCAAGCCCCGGTTAACACCGGATATGAAGCAACCTCCTTCTCGGTGGAGAAACCTCTCCACAGCGTGTTTCAAACAATGATATATAATGAGCACAATGAAACAACAACAAGAAGGATCTTACTCAAACACTTACCGAGGACAAAACACAGCAAGCTTCACTGAGCTCCACCCAGTGGCGATCTCACGCAGACCCCTGTCTGCTTCGTGTCTTCCCACTGTCGGACTCCAAGCTTCTTGTTTTCTCCTTCAAGCGCTCAAGTATAATGATTGATATTCAATAGCTTGCTTAGAATGGTTGAAGAACTCAAGAACAGCAAGCTTGTAACATAGGAACTCAAGAGCACGAAAAAAACTTGAAGAACTGATCAACTCGTTACTCTCGCGTTCCTTTTTGTTTCTCCGCCAAGCGACAAGTGACAACATCTCTGTAGCTCCCAGCTACTCATCTGCCAACGCCAGCCTCTACTGAGCTATCTCTGGACTCACTGAGCTCCCCTCAGTCATGCTCCAGTCTCAGCTCCAGTCTGCAGCTCGCCGTTGCAACCTGAGATGAGAAAGAGACAAACCTGCTCCAAGGAAAGCACTCTTTGACTTCTCCTTGAGTGTTTGAATCCTTCCCTGTCACCTGAAACTCAATCAGAGCATTAGAGCAGTAAATCAAGCAGCATATCAAATCTCAGGAACATACATCAGCAAATCGGATACGCTCAGACGCTCTGACCACGTCTGACAGTGAAATTTGAATTAAAGTGATCGGTCACCGGACCGATCCAGGGTGTGTGGATCGGTCACCAGACCGATCCACTGCTTCGCTGGGATTCCCAGCTCTTGCAGCTATACACGCCTGATCGGTCACCAGACCGATCAGGGTGAAGCCTGATCGGTCACCAGACCGATCATAATGGATCCTGATCGGTCACCCAGATCGATCAGGCAAGATGAATAGTTACTTTTTAATCAAATCCAAGATCCCTGATCGGTCCCCGGACCGATCCAAGACTTTGATCAGCAAGGGAACTCACTCACCGTTTGCTCCCTGATCGGTCACCAGACCGATCAGGAGCAAGACAGCAAGGAAGCAGCCTGCTCCCTGATCGGTCACCAGTCCGATCAGGAGCCACACAGTAGATTCCCAATCTCACTGTGCGCTCCCTGATCGGTCACCAGTCCGATCATACATAGCTGGATCAGTCACCAGACCGATCCACTAAGGAGCAGCGTGCCAATGTCCCTGATCGGTCACCAGACCAATCCAGTGACTCAACCCTAGCCCTCCAAGCTAGGAATTCATCCACCTTAGCCCTCCAAGCTAAGGATTTTTCCATCTAACTCTCCAAGTTGGGAATTTGCACCTAACCCTCCAAGTTAGGACTTTTCACCTAGCCTTCCAAGCTAGGACTTTTCACCCAACTCTTCCGAGTTAGAACATCATCCAACCTAGCCCTCCAAGCTAGGCACCTGACCCTCCAAGCCAGGACTTTTTCACCTAATTCTCCAGGATGGGAATTTGCACCTAACCCTCCAGGTTAGGACTTTTCACCTAGCCCTCCAAGCTAGGACTTTTCACCCAACCCTCCCGAATTAGGACTTTTCCAACACCTAACCTCCCAGGTTAGGATTTTCCAACACCTAGCCCTCCAAGCTAGGATTTTCCACACCTAACCTCCCAGGTTAGGATTTTCCATATCATGCCTAATCCTCGATCAGGACTTAATCATAATCATCATAATCATCACACCTAACCTCCCAGGTTAGGATTTTCCATATCATGCCTAATCCTCGATCAGGACTTAATCATCATAGTCATCCTCCTACACTAAAATCGTTGTCAACACCAAAACAACAATTAGGGCCAGACTGCATCAACAATCTCCCCCTTTTTGTTGTTTGACAACCCGATTTTAAGTTTAGGGATTCTCAATCAATATTCCAACTTTAGAATCATAGGGGAATCCAGATCCTCCCCCTACAACATGATCATGCTAAACTTAACCAATCCACACTCTCCCCCTTTGTCGAACACCGAAAAGGAGCTAGAGGGGCTGTTAAGTTTAAACAACCTCCCCCTCAACCCTAGGGGTATCAACAAAAGTGTGATAGTTTGTGGATTAATCATACGAACACATGTGAAAAATTATAGCAAGACATAGCAATCACATGCATCATATGAGTATGAAATATAGACTCCCAAAGCATGCCATAATATTCATAAGTATCAAATAGACATGACAATGTAAGCATGAATATGGCAATCGAACAATCATGCAGATAACAGGTTCATAATCATCAAGGCATCAACAATAGTAGAATAAGCATGGCAGATAAGTCAAAGCATGAAAACATCCAAGCAAGTAGCAAAATATGTGCGACTCAAGGTCACAACCACAAAGTCAGAGGGCATACAACCCAAAAAGTCATACAACACAGTTAAGATCAATTGTCATCAGAATCATCAATATAAATGATATCCCTGGGTGAAAGATCACTGGGGAATGCACTCTCAGGGAATGTATGATGATACCATTCTTCATACCATCTGTCCTGGAACGCGCTTATCTCAGAGACACCAGATGCTAAGGCATCAACACGGCGATCAAACGACTGGAACTTGGAGCCGACCTCCTGCCGCCAAAGCTCGGAGATGTGTAACTCGTGCTCCAATTGTCGCTCTATCTCTGCGACCTGCCAGCGCAGATCAGGAGCCAACTCATCATAGTCTGCAGTAATAGCTGCCGTCCCCGGGTCAGGAGCTGCCCTCGGTAACTCTTCCGTTCGTCTGCGAACTTTCCACTTCAGCCCTTGAGTCCCAAGAACAACACCGAACTGAGCAAGCATGCGACGATCCAACCGGCAGTCCTGTCGAATCATGGGCACAATGTGGCCCTGTGAAACGTCGATGCCAACCGACTTCAGCCACGCAGTGATGATGTGACCGAATGACATGTATACTGACTGAGATGATGGCATACTGTGTACGATGATAGAGGAGTATACTGAAGCTACTGGGTCAAAGTCTAACTGTTGATGCATCCCGTAAAGCATCAGACAGTGAAACGGGTGAATCTCATCAAGATGTTTCGAGGTAGTGGGAAGGAGACAATTTGTGATGATCTTAAACAAGACATAGTCAACAGGGGAAAGATGAAGAGCAGGAAATGTAGGGAAGGCACGGGTGCAGTTACCAGAATCCCTTGGTCTAGGATGACCTAGGAAGTACTCGTAGATGGAATCAGAGGTCACTCCATCGAAGGGGACTGGGAGAGGATTAGGAGGAAAAGGGTAGAGAAAGAACTCGTTGTGTGATCTGCGACAGCCGAGAAAATCAGTCAAGATAGATCGATCGAAAGCAAGATCAATACCGGCAACACGAGTCTGCCAACCCGTGCTCCACCCAGTGCCCGGTCCACTGATCATATTGTTATAGAACTCAGAAACCAAGGTCAAGTTGATCGGTCCTTCAAAGTGCAAGAGGGGTTGAAGATTATAGAACTCAATTCGTTGTTGAATTGTTGGACAGTGTTCATAGATAAAAGTTGGGTCTATAGCCCGACACGGCATTAACTTGAAGTTGTGCCACTGGAACTTGAAGGCAAGACCAGAACTCTGAAACCGAGTAAGTTGAGGGAGTGGAGGCCTTTGAGAGGATGAAGAGGCTTTCTCTCTAGAACTCCCCTCTGCTACCTCCTTTCCCTTAGCAGATTTTCTAATGAGATTTGAATTGATCATGACACATAGGTTGAATCATACAAGAGTTGATCATCAGATGAGACCCAATCAAAAGATAGATATAAATGTTTTGGTCAAGAAAAGAGGAAGAGGGTCACGGCAAAAACAAAAACAAAACATGGTTAGCTTCACAAATATTCTAAGAGTTGTTGTGAAAGGAAAATTGAAATCAAATCTTACTTAGGCGCCATTGAAGTTTGTTTGAAGAGATTGCAAGACTCGCGACAGAGAAGAACACTTCGAGCACGCATGCGCGTGAAGGAGTTCGGAGAAAACGTCTGAAGCCTTCGCTCGCACGCGAGTGAAGAAGGAAGACACAAGAACTCTCTAGCTCGCTCACACAAGGTTGTTTCGGCGCTAGGGTTCGGGAAAACGAAAGTTTTGAGAGTTAATCGGTTGGTGGATCGGTCCACCAACCAAAATTTAATGCGGTTGATCGGATGACCGTTCGATCTGATCGCGTCCTGACCGATCAGGATACAGCCTGATCGGACTGGAATGGTCCTGATCGGTCGGATGACCGATCAGACGCGCTCCTGATCGGTCGGGTGACCGATCAGGATTCAATCAGTAGGGTCCGGAGAGAAAACTCTGAGCTCCCTGATCGGTCTGTGGACCGATCCCCACAGGGTGCCAGATCGGTCGGGAGACCGATCCAAGCTAGCTCAGAACACTTAGTCAGATTTCGGGAGATCCGACACAGGAAGGAGTCAGATCGGTCTAGGGACCGATCAGTCCTATGCCTGATCGGTCCGGTGACCGATCAGGGTTCCTGATACGACCTGAAATGTTCAGTTTCAGAATTTCTGAAATTTCCAAATGATCTTTGATGGATTTTGTCTAACTTGGACAGGTCCTTATGACTAAAATTGATTCTTGAACAAGAATCTAAAGTCCTTATAGGTTCAACAAACACTTTGACCCATCTAAATGGAATCAAACTCAACCATCAATCAATCAAGCAAATTCAAACAAGTTTTTACTCCAACTTCAAGTTTCCAATCAAGTTGCCTTGATTGGAATGTCCAAGTATGATCATGGAGCCATATACACATATGTTATGCAATGGTTTTCCCCATACTTGGTCACCACCGTGATTATTATCTCGTCAACTTAATTTCTCAAGTGATGCAATGACATTTTGAGAAATTGAGTTAAACCTAACATCTCACCCCATATCTAGCAAACAAAAACGTTTTGGTAACCCTTATAGTTTGTGTGAGATGTTCCCAAAGTTACCCAATTGTTCCCTAACCATTTGAAATAATCATGAAGGGTTTTGACCACAATTTGAACATCATGAAGCGCGACACATTCCCAATTCCCGTCTTAGGAAACTAAATTCACTCTCGGGAAGTGGTTTAGTGAAAATGTCAGCTAGGTTTGACTTTGACTCTACATGTGAGAGTATTATGTTCCCCCTAGCTACATGATCTCTAATGAAGTGGTGTCTTACCTCAATATGTTTTGTCCTAGAATGATGGACCGGATTCTTGGTCAAGTTAATCGTGCTAATGTTATCACATAACACTTGCACACCCTTGTAACTCAATCCATAGTCCTCTAAGGTGTGGATCATCCACAACAATTGCGAGATACTCTCTCCCATGGCGATATATTCTGCCTCGGTAGTGGAAAGAGCAACACAATGTTGCTTCCGACTCGACCAACTTACTAAGGACGATCCTAAGAATTGGCAGCCCCCACTAGTGCTCTTTCGGTCCAACTTACATCCAGCGTAGTCGGAATCCGTATAGCCCATCAAATCAAAAGATTCGGTACGGGGATACCAAAGACCTACACCAACTGTACCCTTGAGATATCTCAAAATTCGCTTAACAGCAATTAGGTGAGATTCCTTGGCACAGACTTGATACCTAGCGCACATACCTACAGCAAATAGTATATCTGGTCGACTAGCTGTAAGGTATAGCAAACTACCTATCATGCTTCGATACTGAGTTAGATCAACGGGTTTACCACTCTCATCATTGTCCAATCTTGTGTTTGTAGCCATGGGAGTGGTTACCTCTTTCGAATCACTCATATTGAATTTTCGAAGCATTTCATGTGTATACTTTGATTGGTGCACATGGATACCATCGCGAGTTTGCTTGATTTCAAGTCCGAGGAAGAAAGTCAACTCTCCCACTAGACTCATTTCAAACTCACTCTCCATGTGTCCGATAAATTCACGTAAATAGCCCTTGTTGTTTGAGCCACAAATTATGTCATCGACATATACTTGGGCTACAAATATATTGTCACCATCTCTTCGTAGAAATAGTGTAGGGTCTATTTGACCTCTAACAAAGCCCTTTTCAATCAAGAATGTCGACAACCGCTCATACCAAGCCCGGGGTGCTTGTTTAAGGCCATAGAGTGCCTTTTTGAGCTTGAACACGTGGTTTGGATATTCGGTACTCTCAAACCCCGGAGGTTGTTCACATAGACTTCTTCCCTAATCAAACCATTTAGGAAGGCCGATTTGACGTCCATTTGAAATAATTTGAAGCCTCGATGTGCTGCAAATGCAAGCATCAATCGGATGGACTCTAATCGTGCCACGGGAGCATAAGTCTCATCATAATCAAGACCTTCAACTTGACTGTAGCCCTTGGCTACCAAGCGTGCCTTGTTTCTAATGATTTCTCCCTTGTGGTTTAATTTGTTTTTGAAGACCCATTTGGTTCCAATAATGGTGGTCTTCTTAGGTCTAGGGACTAAGTCCCAAACCTGACTCCTCTCAAATTGACCTAGTTCATCTTGCATCGCGATAATCCAATCGGGATCATTCAATGCTTCATCAATTTTCCTAGGTTCAATTTCGGAAATTAGAGCAACTTCATTAGCCTCATTCCGGAAGAATGATCTAGTCCTAACCCCTTGATGGATGTCTCCAACGATTTGATCTTGGGGATGACTAGAGGCTAATCTCGTTTGTCTTGGTGTTGGTGGTGCTTCTTGAACGAGTTCACTAGACACAAGTTCAGCCTCAGGATCCGGCTGATCAATGGGTTGTCTAGGCTCACCGTCATCAGACTCATCACCATTAACAACACTTGGAGCTTTGTTCAAACTTAGTCTCCTAAGTTCGAGTTGAACTCCTTCTACATTTTCTGACTGGTCACTTGATTTTGGAACTTCTTCAAAGACCACATCAGCAGACTCTTCAACTAATCTAGTTTTCTTGTTGTAGACTCGGTAGGCTTTGCTAACTAGGGAGTACCCGACAAGTATCCCTTCATCAGCCTTTGCCGTGAACTTTCCAAGGTGATCCTTGGTGTTTAGGATGAACACCTTACAACCAAACACCCTAAGATGTTTAACTGTAGGTGGTTTCCCAAACCAAAGTTCATGGGGAGTCTTTCCTAAAAACCTATGGACGAGAACTCGGTTTTGCACATAGCAAGCTGTATTTACAGCTTCAGCCCATAAGTAACTCGGGAGTGAGTACTCATTAAGCATGCTTCGTGCAGCCTCTTGAAGAACACGGTTCTTCCTCTCTACAACACCATTTTGTTGTGGTGTTCTAGGAGTAGAGAACTCATGCCTATATCCCTTAACTTGACAAAATTCTAGAAACCTTTGGTTTTGAAATTCACCTCCATGATCACTTCTTATTGTCTTAATTGTTGATGATTTCTCATTTTCAATTCTTCTACAAAAAGAAATAAAAATATCTAAGGTTTGGTCCTTATGTTTTAAAAAGAAAGTCCATGTGTATCTAGTGAAATCATCAATGATAACAAAGCAATATCTACTTCCATTCAATGATATGATAGTGCTACAATCAAATAGATCCATGTGAAGTAAATCTAATGCATCGGAAGTACTTACAGCGCTTTTACCTTTATGTGCAGATTTTGTTTGCTTACCCATTTGACACGCATCACATAATTTATCTTTTTCATACTTGATGCTTGGTAAGCCTCGAACTAGTCCCTTGTTGGCCAACTTCCGGATGTTCTTCATGTTCACATGTGCTAGCCTCCGGTGCCAAAGTGTGGACTCTTCTTCTTTTGACATGAAACACTTAGCAAGAGCATTAGTAGCACTTTTAAAAGAAACTTGATAAATATTGTCTACTCTTGCTCCTACTAGTACCGTGTCCAAAGTGTCATTTTGTCTAACTAGACATTGACTTGGTTGGAAGTCAATTGTGTAACCCGTGTCACACAATTGACTGACACTTAGGAGATTAAACTTCATCCCCTTGACTAGAAGGACATTTGAGATTCTAAGACATTCGGATATTTGAATGTCTCCTATTCCTATGACCTTAAGGCTACCATTGTTACCAAATGATACATTACCTCTACTCTTCTTGTGAAATGTGGTAAACAATGATCTATCCCCGGTCATGTGTTTGGAGCATCCACTATCAACAAACCAAGTTGATAGATGCTCCCCCTCAATCATAACCTACACAATTCGAAAAATAGAAGTCTTAGGTACCCAAACCTTGGGACCTAATGCATCAACTAAACATGACTTAGGCACCCATGCCTTGACAACTTTCTTTTGAGTCTTGGGTGTCCTAGATTGTCTCATGTCAGTCCTAGACATGAGAGATACAAATGAGGGTTCTTTAGGGCGGTAACCAATACCGGCCCTATTGTAAACCGCTCTTTGGGCATTTAGATCATGTCTAGGGTCTTAGAGCTATTTGAGAATTTCCCAAGAATATTCTTGAGCTTCTCAACTTCACTCTTCAAGGATTGTTTTCCTCTACTAACCCATTATCATGCATATCACTGATTTCCTCAACCTTAGAGGATTTCAAAGTTTCAATTTCATGTTTCAGTGATTTAACTTCATCTTCTAGTAATTCAACATGCAAGTCATCAATGTTATCATCCCTAGAAGCTTTCAATTGATCAATCTCTAATTGCAATGCTTTAACTTTGTTTTTGGATTTCTTAAGCATACTAGTTAAACATGCAATTGCTCTATAACATTTTTCAAGCTCGGGAGAAGTTACCTCTTCATCATCCGAAGATGATGAAGCCGTGTTTGCGGAGCTTGAAGATTCTTCACTGCTCTCCTCTCCAAGAGCCATGAGAGCCACTTG